>NNCF01128631.1:197525-269286 GCA_002313205.1 Laupala kohalensis | reverse complement strand
GAAGCGAACGGGATGGCGCAGTCGGTAAGCGCATGAGCGCGTAGAGCTCAAGGTCCCGGGTTCGAATCCCGGTCCCGTCCACCATTTTCATTCGACGTAACATGATTTATCTGTTACCTGGCGGTGAGGTTCACCGCAATCTAAGAGATTTCTATGTTTGTGAAGACTACTTTTGATATAACGCAGTAACAACACATCACATTGAATGAAAGTTAGCTCTACTAACTAAATACGAACCAGCGAATTTATGTAAAGTAATAATTGGCAAAGAAATAAGAGGATTGTAAGTTTCTTCAAAGTTAAATTGTGTTTCTTGATCTGTTCAATTCAGAAAGAAAATTCAATTAAAAACAAAATTCTACTACTACCTTTTTGAAAAAAAAAAACTTCCAAAGAATACGGCTGTAGTCCAACCTTTCCTTTCAATCCTCGATGGAAAATGAACACGCATGTAGAACACAACGTAGACCCCAGTTCACCTTCTTTCTCGGGTTGTGTGCGGCAGCGTGTGAAAGTATCATTCTGCTAACACGAGTAAACACCAACGTGTCTACAGCAACAAAAAGAGTGTGCAAAGAGTCTGCAGAAATGGATCACTATTCCAAATGTACTCAAACCAAATTCAAATTTGGTTGGGATACGTTTTTTATTTTGTGTGTTATAGGATAAACAAAAATCTATCACATACACACCATTATCGTAAAGACCTTAAGTGATCTCGATTTATTTTTCGGACGTTCATTATACTTTCGTTATACCTATGAATAATTGGAAAGTAAAGACCTGAAGAATAAGTGATTACCAATCGAAAGTAAAATACCTTTTTTTAACTGAAGACTGTTCGCCACTGATCGGTGTCGTGGGGACGGCGAATACTTTCTCACGGTAGTCACCATGTAGTCAACATTTATCTCATAAATAAATATGTATGTCCAATAGTAATGTCCAATATTATAAATAGGGTATACTGTGGGTTACAAGGAATAGATAATTTTCATTTGTTTACGAAGTTAATAAAAGTGGAAAGAACAATTTCAGACAAATGGTTATTATTTTCTATTTACTCTCAGTATGTGTTCTACCGCGTAAATAGGGAGTGTCACTTCCATAATATTTCAGAATTACTCTTAAACCTGACATACACAAAACACATCATATGGGCAACGTAAATTGCGCAGTAACAAAATTAGCAAAATAGTTACGAATGGAATTATCATTTGTTATATTCATGGTTGCACAGCAGTGTAACTGAGTAAGTAAAATATGGCTTGAATCCCTTTGCAAAAAATGTTTTGTCATGACCATTTTGTGAGCAATTCGAGCGAAGCTCGGTCACCCAGATATTAGGAATTAATATGGTGGATATAGGGAAATAACTGAAAAATTACGATTCAATTAAGTGTTTCATATACTCAAAACCGGGGTTGAGTTTTTTTGCTCTTTATTATTGTCAAATAAATACTAAAAATATACTACACTGTCTGAGTTTAATATTCTGGAATATGATGGTCAATTTTTATCCTTGTACATTTTAATCAGTCGTTATTTTGAATAGATTAATAAAAACCAACATGAAATATTTACATGAAACTTACATGAGGGAAGTAGGTCTCAGAATGTTTACTGCAATGAAAACCCAGTAATAATATCGTTCGTTAGTAAACTTCAATTTATATCCAAAGAATAAGAAAGGGTGAACCTGTCCTGCATCGCTGGACCTTTCAAATTGAATGAAATTCTGGCAGTGATCTCCCTCACAGTTTTACCTGCAACTTCACTCTCCCAGATAGAGAAGTGCGATCTTCGGTAGGTACCAAAAAGGCAGGGAGTCTCCATTATTAAGTTATAGAGTTTTATAGACATGTAACTGACAAATTACTGTATTTAATAAGATAATAATTGATTGAAATAAATAGCTCTACGTCCTTGTTTTTCTGTTACAGTTTAACTCTGCATTATAATTTACTGTAGGCAACAAAATCACACCTAAAATGTTTTTGAAATTGTTTTTTCACATCACTCCGCAGTGGTGCGACTTCAGAAAAAAACCCTTGTAAAATTAAAAGTATTATTTGAAGCGATACCAAATTACGCCCGAAGTCGTGTTTCAACACTTTTTTGTGGTAATATTTCTAGAAAAATAATTAAATTAATATAAAATGCTTAATGATTTTCGCAGTGGCTGTATATCTTGGTGATGACGTGTCTTGGGTATCACTGCGTCTGTTGTAATTTTCCACAACGTTCTACCCGACATCTGCAGGTATCTTCAGGTGAGTGCTTCCGAGGTAGCGGCCAGCAGTACTGTCGCGTCGTACGTGTGTTCTAGCTAAGTGCCCTCCGGTCGGTGGTTGTTCATTGGCCCGCCTTACCGAGCCAATCGGTGGCATACTCCATAGCTGCGGGGATGGGAGGCCTTAGTCTGGTGAGTGCCGCGGACCATGTCACACTGAGGGAGTATCCTTTATCCTTGTTGATATTCCTTGGATGTTTCTCTATTTCTATTGCTTCTCTGATAATTTTCTGAAAATAACGAGAATTCTCCGCCAGTAATTTTTTACCTTGAACAAAATTTTGTGTTCTTTCTCCCAAGCGTGTTCTGCTCGCCGATTTTGCCACTTGTCCTAGTCACATGTGTCGTTCATGTTCCTTGTCTTACATTTATAAAGCGGCTGCTTTCTCCAGTGTATACAAACCTACATTCACATGGTACCGTGTAAACTCCATTTCTAGATAATGGGAGTAGAGGGTCCTTTATTGGCCTCAAAATTTCCTTTATTTTCTTTTTGCTTCAAAACACCGTTCTAGTGTTTAACTTTTTAGGATTCTTCCGATAATTTCTAGGTTCCTTTTACATATGGTATGTACGCTGTCGATAAGAGGTTTTCAGCTTCTCTCTGTATGGTACGATTTGAGGGTGTTATAGAACGGTTTATGATAGCATTATTACACCCTTTTTTCAGTGCATTTTCAAATATTGTAACTCTTCTTCTAAATTGACCCTATCTGATACTCTACACGCTCTGTAGAGCAACGTATTGATTCTTTTGTGCATTTGTGGTGGTTCGATACCCTGTTGAAATACCTGTCAATGTGCGTTGGTTTCTTATATACCGAATGTCCCAATGATCCAGTATATTTCCTTTTCAACAACACACCTAGGAAAGGGATGGTACCGTCTAGTTCTGTTTCCATGGTAAACTTAATATTGACACATTGAGATGTGGTAGGAACATATCCAAAGTTTCTCGTCCATGTGGCCATACAACGAAGGTATCATCCTTAGCCATATAGATGGTTTTAAACCCGATGTTGAAATAGCTTCTCCCTCGATCTTCTCCATAAACAGGTTAGCCACCATGGGAGATAGAGGACACCCCATCGCCTCTCCTTCCTATTGTTCATAGAAATTCCCTCTCCATTTGAAATAGGTGGTCTTTAAACAATGTTTAATGAGAGCGAGTGAATCTTGATCAATCTTTTCTTTTACGATACTCAAGGCGTCGTCTAGCGGAAACATAGTGAACAGCGAGATGGCATCGGAACTCACGAGAATATCCGAAGGTTTTATTTTGATTCTGGCTAATAGGGGTACGAAGTGGTTTGAATCCTTTATAAAACTTGAAGTATTTCCCACTAACGATTGAAGAACTCTTGCCAAATACTTTGGTGTATTGTAGGTCTGAGAGTTAATGGAGCTCACTCTTGGCCTTAGAGGAATCTCTTCCTTGTGGATTTTAGGTAGTCCATACATTCTCGGAGGTACTGGCGCTTTCACTTTCAGTTTTCTTTTCATGTCCTGATCTGCTGAACGTTTATTAAGGAGCTTCTCCGTCTTCCGTGTGATATTATCCATTGGGTCTTTTGAAATTTCCTTGTATGTTCCTTTGTTGAGAATGTCTGATATCTTGTTTTCGTAGCCCGTAGAGTTCATTAAAACCGTTGCTTTTCCTTTGTCCGCAGGCAAAATTACAATATTTTTGTCACGTAGTTACCTTAGAGTTCTTCTCTCTGCACCCGTTTTATTCGAATTTAGTGTCTTCTTCTTCCTTAATAAAATAAAACGTCTTGTCAGGTGTCGACTTCTTCTTTAGGTAGTATCTGTACTGCAGCTTCTACCCCCATAATGACTTCTTCTGTTGGTAAAATCTTTGGAGCAATAACAAAGTTAAAACCTTTGCTCAGTATTCTTTCTTGGTCCTCCGTTAATACTCGTTCTTGGGGTGTTAGGTTTATGATCAACTTTTCATTATTAAGGCACGTCCTGTTTTGTTTGTCTAGATACAAATTTTTAAATTTCTTTTTCTGTTTCGTCGTACTTTCACTCAAAACCATCGATGCTTTGTTGGACGCCATGTAGTCAAACTTATCCCACAAAAGTGGTGATGTCATTGACTACAACGCAAGACTCCACTTCAATAGTTCATTGTCGGTCTTATTCAATTGACGACGGGTATCATGAATGAGCTGTCACAAAACTAGTCTTACGATATATTTTCTTAGCCCCTGATTACCCCCCAAAACCCCTATTACCCCTAAACCCCCTAAACTTCTCTACCATCACCGTGTCTATTGATCGCGCACACGTTGGCCGAATATCGATGTCGCTCCGGGGCACGTTGCATCGGTGGCGCTATTTCAGAAACAGCATTGTAAAATATAAACATTACATCTAAAATTAAAATCTATGATTAAAATCTTAGTGAAATAAATTAAACTAAGAATAGGTTTTACTGTTCTGAATAACTTACGTGATTCGAATTTATTTTTCCCAATCTAAAATACATTCTTTAGTTGGAGTATTTTAACTCATCTATTTTAATATATTAACTTCAAGAAATTGGGTTCACCTTTGTAGATATATGTTCGTTCTGGCATTTTATGTAGAACGTTTTGAGACGAACATTGTTGCACATTCCATACCATTGTTGTCACGTATCTCCAGTAACTTACGCAGTAAATGTAGATGACTAACCCCTTCTGGCCCGCTTTGCACAGGAGTTGTTGGTTGTGAAGCGCTTGAGACTTTATTATAATTTAATGCACTTTTAAACTCAAAAACCCTGTTGTGACATCTCAAATAGTTAGTGATATTAGTAAAATATTGAAGAAAAACAACACATTTTGCAATAATTCAACTTTGAAATTGAAATTTAAAAAAATGTTTTCTTAGTGAGTTTTTTTCATTTCATAAGCAACATTCGGTTTAAATTTTAGTTCTATGTTAAATATTTTTATATCCGCTTTGATAAACGTGTAAGACGACGAGTCACGTGTTTCCACCCTTCCAATTAATATTTCGGAAATTCCAGAATATTTTTAGGTGTTTGATTGAACATTCTTTATACATAAAAAAGAGGCGAAATCTCAATTACTTCTACATTATAGGTAATGTGCTAAGTCGTTATCTAATGACAAACTCCCCCCAAAAAAGAACGAACTTGACGCTTTTGTTCATATCATGTAAACTATGCACTTCACGGGATTATTTATTTAGAGATGCGTATGTCGGGGAAGATATTTTGTATTGCTTCGCAAGCCTCTGCATGTAGGCTTGCTTCGCAGTAAGATTTCCTCCTCTCCAAAATAAATACTCAAAGGTTTAATTAGAACAAGGTTTATTCTATAAACGAGTCGTCATAAAGTAAACAAGGAACAGCACGAGACGACGAACGACAGGCGTTGAAAGTTCAATGTGAATTCGTGCCTCGTTCGTGTAACTAACGACTGACTTCAGGTGAGTCGGTGGTCGAAGGTGTCGTGCTGTGTTTTGGGATTGTAGAGTAAGTCCCACGACCGACGAATTCTGCGTGTCGATAATCCAGGTTCTTGGACGTAGGATATTTCAACGGAGCTGGGCTTCTCGTTAGAGGTTGCGACGTGACCTCGAGGAAAATCGTCAGCGTAATAATAACTTAGAGTTATTTCGCGGAGCTGGGCTTCTTGTAGAGGTAATCGGATATCGATGTGCTCTGTTCAAGGGTTTTCAGCGTAATCAGCTGGGGTTCTGTTTTAGGCTATCAGGCGACGATGTTACTTCGACCACGGTTCTCAGCGTAATCTAAAGTAATCAAAGTTTGTTGCTACGGTAGGGGCGACGTAACACTATGTCGAGGTTCGTTTATTGAGAGATAAGCGAAGGGCGTCCTGGCTGCACGCGGCACGCGTGTGTATCAAGGAGTCTTCCATTGTTTATAAAGTTAGGATTCTTTGGCGTCGTATGTTGAGACTCTCTTGTACAAAGAGTGATATCATGGAAACCAGTTAACAACATGGCTATCATGTAACTTTCGTGTGTTTGTCACATGGGGGAGTTTCATCATACGTATTTAGGTATGTATTTCTCTGTATATGTTGGAATGTGTTCCTACAAGTATTTTTAATTTTTATTAGAATTTCGTTTGACATATGCTTCTTCTAAGTCTGTTTGAACATTTCAACAGGTGCATGAGTAGCGGAGGCTACATATAAACAAACTAATAATGACCAAAACCGCTCCTAGAAACGTGAGACTACTTCAGGAGACCCGGTTGATTTTTAAAGAAATCCTAGCAGCAAGAGTTTGTTGAACACAGACCAGAAATCCAGTATACTGCAAATCATCGTACGAGCAACACTGCTCACGTACACCCACGCGCTTTGTTCAGCGTGAAGTTCAGTCTACTGCGCGTTATCATGCGTGCCACATGCGCTCACGCATTAACTTTAATTTAGTTCAGTGTTAAATTCAGTAATCGCCTAATTCTTGTACGAGCTACTACGCTCACATTCTACTTAGTGTTAAATGGAGCCCTCTCCAAACTAACGTACGAACTGTATTATTCACGTATCCGCGAGAATTTCATTCTGAGCTTACCTCAAGTTATATATATNAACTCACGTACACTCACGAGCCACTACGCTCCCATTCGCTCTTACATTCTGCTCACGAGTTAAATGGCACCTTCTCCGAACTAACGTACAAACTGTATTATTCACGTACCCACGAGAATTTCATTCTGAGCTTATCTCAAGTTATATATATATTATATGTTATCGGAAGTGATACACTATTCAACCTTGAACTTGAAGTTAGTACTACCAGACCAATGGAAGTACTTCGAGTATTGTAAAAGTGAGTAAGTTGATCTAATCATGAACTGTTTAAACTGTTTAATTTCTACTTCAAGACTACTGACTATAGACAATGTACCTTTAAATGTAATTAATTTTGTATATTCCACTTTACTTAGTTTTCATTAAATTACTTGTTCTTATAATTCAATTTATGTCATCGTAATTTCTGACAGTAGACAGATTTTAGCTTTTCTTGTTATAATTTTGTGGGGAGTCATCTCGGACACGTTTCACATATTTAAGTAGTATTTATCAAGCACTTGAATAGATGAATATCTCCCCTACACATGAATGACAAGAAATGACAAGAAACATGCTTTCATCGTGAGGGTCCTCCGTTCAAGTGGATACTCCTCAACAGTGGTACACAAGAAGACAAAACATCATGTGTTAAACAACACCTAAAAAGGTATAGGCACGATTGTAATGTCATACACCCCAGATGTAACCGAGACACTCAAAAGATTGGAAACTAATTGTGAAGACAATGTTCATCTTCAGAACAATCCCAAGGAGTATAATAATAAAGATGAAACTAGAAAATTAAGTAATGTAATGTGATCATCAATAGTGAGTAGTCACACGCAAATAAAAAATTAAAGTTTGAATTCAGCCCCATCGAAGTGTGTGACGTGGCCCAGAGTATACTGACAGCCGTCTGTTGTTTTCTGAAAGGGGTCGTCGAGACAACTCATCACGTTTTGCAGAGGAACGTGATCGCCAATTTGCAGTGTTTTACCTCAACGTCAGTAAAGTGGAATAAAACAGGCGAATCAGAGTCTAGTTAACAAATAAATCTTACCGAAATTGGAAAAAAGTACAAGGTGGGCGCCATTCTAAGTCATAGCAGCGGAGGATGATAACGTGCCCTAGTGAAGTTCTATTCAGTATATACCGGGAACAAACCACACGTGCTCGCTACCGCCTAACGGGAATTCGTGCAACATTTCGACGCTCCAATAAAAGGCAACTTTAATATTAAATGGATTTGTGACTGTATTATCAAAATTCTTATAGAAGAATTAATGAAATTTTGATTAAAAGTTAATCAAAGGAAATTTTTAAATTAATTCTTGATACAAAATGGGGTTAATGTTGTGTAAAGACTTGGAGAATCGAGGCGGGTGGTGCAGCGGTAGCACAACTGCGGTCAAAGCAGATGATCTCGGGTTCAAGTTCCGATCGGTCGCAATTTTCACTTAGCCGTTGACGATGCAAACTTCCCGAGTAGGCATTCGAAAGTTATTGGTTAAGAAAACATAGCATAAAAGATTTCCCTATTTTTAGAGGAGGTAACATAAAACATACAAAATGAAGGAGACGGAGTACATCCGCCTAGGTAATTAACCATTCCAGTATGTATATCAATATAAGAGGTGCAAATGTATTATGACTCCACAACATAAAAGGAGAAATTTATCGCAGATTCCACTGGATCGCAGTGGCTCAGTGGTAGCGTCCTCGTCTTGAAAACCAAGTTATCATGGTTTGTACCGGTGCTATACCTGAAGATGGATCTTGAAGGAGAACATATGTAACGTAGCAAGAGCTCATATAAGTTCAAAAGGAAGATAATATAGAAAATATTTACTAATAAAAATGAACATTGCCACTTATTGAAAATAATATTTCTTCCTGAAAATTAAGATGAGAAAAATTCCTAACACATATCCATACAGGTATATGTCATATGAATAATTTGCTCTCTATTACAATTTTATATTGAATGTATATTGCTGCAATTATGAGATTTTTAGGCGTTCTTCAATTTTGCGCCAGAGAGTTTTTCAGGTGCCATTTAAACTTTGTCTGCTCCCTAAATCCCGCGAAATAAATAGAACTAAAAGAAACAAAAAAAATCCTATTGTTAAGTTTTTGTTTAACATTTTGAACTACACGTTACACAGAAATATACTACTTTAGAAGATCATGTAGTAAAAATTATTACAACACTTTTTTTGCCAGACCAATAGTTTGCTCATTAGAGAACGTTGAATATTACTCTATTTGAAATTCATAAACGTTTTGGAGGTTTTCTAATCGTTTTCTGCGTTTTTATTTTTGGGAATGGATAACATATTTTAATTTTGTCACTCAATAAACTTCGAGATATATGTAGGACGCAAAGAATAAGAAACTAAGGAAATTACTAGATTGAAATAGAGAAAAAAATACCATTTTATTGTCAGAAGAATAGTTTTGCCTCTAGAATCTATACAGCTAACCAACAATGGAAATCTGTGTACGTGGTACGCGTGTTCATTGTGAAGGATTTGTTCTCAGCAATCCACGGAGCATATGTAATTATTCCAAGTTTCTTAAATCTAATCGTGCGAACTTTTTACGTTGCACGCGGCATTATATAATTGGTACATCATTCAGCTGTCCAGGTGAGAAAACATATATATTTGACTCGTCATTTTTTGGTAGAATATGGTTCATTTTGATAGAGCGGTTATTATTTTGTTCCGAGGAAGTATAACATTATTGTCTTTTTCATCATTCGTCTTATTCTGTAATATTTAAACCAGTCATTTAATAATGCTTCATTATCTCCCAAAACTTCTACAGCTACTACTTCAAATATGAAGTAGAACAAAAATTATAGTCGGTACCGCAAAATTATTCTATTGTGCCAAAGTGGCTTTCGACAACTCCAGTGACCTTCTCAGCCCAGGAGAGAATGGAATGCTACTACTTCACTTGAGATTGTTGTTCAAACGGTGGTGGCAGGTCTGCTGTGTACAATTAATACAGATTAAAGTTCCATATCCTATTGTTTGTGGTGATCTTGATTTAATTGACGGTGTCACTCACTTCCGCAGATGCTCCTGCAACAAGTATTGAGAGACGCTACTATGCGGAGACTAGGAAATTCTGCATGCTGGTTACCCAGTCTCTCTGTTGCTTAGTATGCACTCCCGCAGGCATTCGCTCTACATAATTATACTAGTGACCAGCGCTATGAATAAAGAAACGTGTAATCTCAAATTTGTGACGGAAGTGGGGAAGTGTCCATTGCTGTATAATTACTGACTGAAAGACAGTTCCAAGAAAGATGTGATGGAGAAAGCATATCATAATGAACCCAAGGATCATTTTTAGATGATCCCTACTGGCTCGGACCCTCTATGGCTGTAGATCACATACCACGGCAAACGCGTGTCCCCTTGTTTCGACAAATCAGTGCACTCATATCGAGAACTTTTACACGAAATTGATTCGAGCTTTTCTCAAATTCGTCTTATCGCTTTTACATTCAAAATTATTCACATCCTTAAGGCTCTGATTACTATAAATGTATCTCACAAGAGAATCTACATTACTCAACGTGCGTTGTTTTCCAAAGTCCTGGATATAATATAATAGCGTGACTAAGTCGAGGTCACCTGGGAAAATGTAGCTGTATAAGATGTGGCCGTAGTTTTAGAATTTCAATATTTTTAAGTTATTTATTTTATAGTTAAATTATTTAATAGTTTCTTAAAGTAAAAAAAATACAACGTATCTTCGTAACTGTTTAGTAATTTAAATTAGTAATATTTTCATATTATACATTTTTAAATGGGATGATTGTGTAAAAAATCCAATGATACATTATATTCTCATACGACGTACTTTCGTTTCAGCAAAAGTTTTAACTTACCTACTTCTTGAATGATTAGTAACCTCATATTCGATGGGTAAAATACTTAAACCACTTCCACAATCTCTCTTGATTTATGGAATTTCTCAAGTATTTTTGATGAGCTCCAGTTTCGAAAATGAACGTTTTGTAGTCACAACTGCAGGGGCGGGTTCAGGATTTTTTTTTTTTTTGGGGGGGGTGATTTCACACACATATCTATGTGTGATATGTGTACTGTGTATTTATACGTGTATGCACATACAAATATTAGGAGAAATACTGCAAGGACAAATAAGTTTCAACTTCGGGGGTGGTGGTGGATTGATCCGTTATATCCCCTTTCTCGGTACCCGTGCGCAAATGTAATTGGTATAATTAAAAATAGCATGACAACTGTCCACACATCCAGAAAACTGGCCGATAGCGTAAAATGATCAATCAGTAATAATTGAGCTCACTCACTTACTGAAAGCAGTTTAGCTATTTGACCCTTTAGACAACAACGCAATAAACAAAGTTGATCGGAAATCGATGTGTTAGATCCTCTTGATATTTCCATATAAATAAAATATAAGGTTCTCTCCGGAGCTCGTCATCTGTAAATTTCAAAATTTCTTGTCGAATTTGAGAAGTTTTATTGTCACGTGGATTACCAATCCCTGGACAGAGGAAATGATAGTTGACGCATGTTTTCTTGATACTTAGAAAGTATACTTCCTTTCTTGACCGCCAACGTTACAACGTCAAAATGTATAAAAATTACGGTTCCCCTACTTGGCTGACGTGTTTTGGACTGTTTAAGAGCTGTCGGGGTCTTTCAACATTCTGGGGTTCTAAACTACGGCTCCAAGTAGGTTTTAAGCAATATGGATGAAAATCAGGAACGTCATTGTTGTACGTACATGTTCACAAGACTGTAGCGTCTTATTTGGACTACAGTCATGCCAACTGACGATCGACTTTCCCGTTTCTACGTTAAGAAGTAACTAAATACGTATATTTTGATCTGCATGAAGTGGTTGCTAATTTCGTGACACTGGCTCTCAGACTTCATACAAACCGTTTTAAAACTAATACATTTTGTTCGCCGAGAACTTTGAGCGATTTTTTAGGGAACAAATGAATAGACGATGTAAAATCATTTTGAATTTCAAGAAAGACATGAAATCCTTTGCAATCGTGTATACAAAATGAAAAAGAAATATTTGAAAACAAAGAAAATTGTATCTTATGAATAAAGTTAACTTCAAGAAATATATGATTCAATGAACCTGGGGTCCGCAGGCTATGTCCGAGTTAACAGGGTGCTAGTTACGCCATTATAACAAGATTTAATTTGCGCAGAAAACAAAACTTCTTTTTCTATTCCTTTTTTAAATTATCTTTCTTTTGTGTCAAAATGTTTTAAAATTATTTTATTATTCTTTCTTTATTATATCCAAATCAATGTCCTCCAATTATATCCACGCACATACCCAATTCTATATTCACTTCCGAAACTAACGCCAGTGAAGTCATGAGAAGCATCAGCTCATTAAAAAATGAATTTTCAACAGGCATAGATGATATACCCCAGTTTATTGTTAAATTTTCGTCCCACGCTATATTAAATCCACTCATAAATATTTTTAATAGTTCTTTATCGGAAGGGGTGTTTCCTAAAATATTTAAGAGAGCTAAAGTGAAAACTTTATACAAGAAAGAAAACAAACTTAATATTGGAAATTACCGACCAATATCTCTACTACCCACTTTATCAAAAATTCTAGAAAAATTGTTTTTTAAGCGTCTTCTAGACTTTTTATCAATAAATAACATTCTCTCTGACGATCAACACGGTTTTAGGAAATCCTTTTCCACTACAAGCGCCATATTTCCTTTCTTAAACGATGTTACCACATCTCTTGACCGTGGAGAAAATCCTCAGGGTATTTTTCTTGACTTATCCAAAGCATTCGATGTCATCGTTCACGGAATTCTCCTTTCCAAGGGAGCGATGAATGTACCTAGACACCCCATTGGTTGAGGCGGGATGGGTCATGTAAAAATATTTAATCGAGAAGAGGTGGATATTTATGTATTTTGAATTACGGGGTCTTTCAGATGAACAGTGACGTGGTGCAACCTGAGGGGTTAAATAGCCCTATCTTTCTTAAGGGTGAAATGGTGTGCTAGGTTAATTGATGACGTTTTGATTGATTTGTTTCTTTCCCGGTAACTTTTTTTTTTAAAATCAAGGGTGGTTTTATACCCAAGAATTTATTAATTCTTGCCCCTAGAGGTTGAATTCAAAATGTTGCATAGAATTAAGTTGTATATTAAATTTGTATTTTTGTGAATTTGTAAAGTTAGTATGCTAAATGTACGATTTAGAAAACCAGTAAGATTATTTTTTGTCACGACATAGATAGATTTTATTTTTTCCTGAGTAAAAAAGAAACGTAAAAACTCGGACAACGCCTGATAATCAACTAGGATATAAATTTTGTATCTATTTATTCTTGAATAAGAAATATCCTTCAGTAGGAGTTTTCAAAATACAATCACTTTTTCATCAATCATAATCAATCAAAAACAGTCACAATATCAGTGAAAATAAGGGATTAAGGACACACACCAATACTATCAAACCAAGATTAATGAATGACATTCTCACTGGATATTGATAGGGATGTGAGAAAGTGGAAAGTTGCAGACATACTACAAATTTTAATTAAACAAATTGTGCTTATTACTACTATTTTTCGTTAATTTCATTGATTCCCTCAGAAACAAACGTATGATAAAGAGGAAAATTGTTTTCCGGGCTAAGTAACCGTGGTAGCTGGAAAACAATTTTCTTCTTAATCGTTCCAATTGGGAAAGCCTTCATGTATTTTATCGTAGGATGAATATGAAGAATTGTGATTTTTATCAAAAGAAATATTAATTCATAACATTATATTTTAATTCATATTGAAACTGTAATACGTATTATATAATGGTTTTAAAAGTTATGTTCCCACATTTAGTTTTACATTCTTATTCATGTGTCACTCATGATCTTAATTATAAGGTATCAAACAAAATTAATTTAAACACGAGTTACGAAGTGTTTTTATTCTATGCCAAATTCCATGATAAGAGAAACAGCTTTAATAGAAGGGAATTTTTCTAGTCATCTTGTAAACTGTTTCTCCACTGTATTTAAGTTGCTAAACTCAAGCTAAGAACAACCTGGTAGATCATTCCCGCGCAAAATGATTACAATGAAAGGTTAGAAAATTTCAAAACAAAAAGTTTATATTGTCAAAGAAGTATCAGTATTCATCAAGTCAATAAATACAGTGAATCTTGTAACGTTGTACACATATTTCTTCTTTAATTTCCAGTAATATCCTTATTCAGCGTATCACGTGTTCACACCTCAGTCAACCCGTCATATCTAGGCACATTACACACATAACATATTTTACTTTTATCGACGCCAAGTACTTTTGGTATTGATACATTTATTCGACACGTACATCGTACCCGTAGTAAAGATCTCGGATCGAATAGACTTTTTGGACTGTAACATTCTTATCTCATTGGTTCAGATCGAAGAATTGGCTTCTGACATAAAGAAAAGGGGTCAGCCATGCATGTTTATGCAGGCTTTTAGTCTACCTAAGAAATACTTTTGTTCTTGTAAAATCGACCCCTGTAGATCAGTGGGAAGACTTGTATCGTCCAAACTGTCGTTTTTGAGTGGGTTGAAAGAGCACGAATAGTTTCCTGGGTTAACTAACCAGATATTTGTTGTGTAGAAGGGAAAAGTACTAATTTAAGTGATTATCATACTCTTATTAAGATACTGTAAAATTTTAATAAAAATTCGTTTTTCTATTTAAGGCAAAATAAACGAGGTCAATATGATGTAACAATCATGGCAATATAAATGGTTTAATCAGTGACGGAGTGATTTCCCTCATTTTGCTGTATATTATTTATTAATATACCTTTTTATTTACACATGGTAAAAAGACATAACTAAACCCGTCTTTGAGGTCCTTTAGTAAAGATCTGCATATTAATACTGAAACATCTCGGAATAAAATGAGTCGAAATTAAAGGTGTCGCATTTCGATTACTACTTATATCGATACAGTGATTTCAATATTTTATCAGTTCCGCTTTGTTTCAGATGTACCAGAGAGGGGAATGAAATCGTGTATCGTAGTTACAAGGTTGAAGATGTCGATCAGGTTTTTGAATATATTCTTGGGTGATAGTACGGATTCATTATCTGAGAAAATTAATTTTGAAATCGCGAAGAAAGCAGCAGATTTTATGTCTTTGCTCGTCAATTTTTTTAAAACGACATACAAACTTCAAAAAAAAAATAATTTCATTCTCTTATTGTGGATGAATGTAGACTCACGAATTTTTTATTCTCATTTTCATAAAATTCCACTTAAGAAGTTTGCTACATATGGTGATTTTTCTCACGAATTTTGTAAATGAGTCATGTATTATATTTTAGGAAGTTGTAGAGAAAGTTGTCGTGTTCTTCGATCGATACAAATATGCTTACATAAATTTCTCAAGAATTAAAATTGCTATTCAATGTACGATATCTTTTTGTCTGAAAGCTATTTCTTTGTAAGCTCTGAAAATAAATTGCACCATGTCAAATGTTTTGCGTAAATGTTTCCATCTTGCAAAACCTTCAGGACGTGCACCATCGGTGATTTACGTAATAAAAAACAAGCTTCAAGTATTTTATCATCAGACTTTGTCATCTGACAAATGTTGGAGACGGTGAATCCATCATGCTGGAGCTCTTAGATTATGATAAAGTAAGCACATATTTCATGAATCAACAGAACATTTATGAAGAAACGAGGTATCGTACTCGAGTTATACATCTCCACATCACTCCACGCCCCTGTTCTTCCATTCCCCACTGTATCGTGCCACTGCCTAATTTAGCAAGATCAAAACATTTAATGCAAATGTGAGAGGGATGAATGTAACAGTTAATTTTCGTTTACCCACATTCTTCTAAAAATAAAATTTCACCTATGATGCAATCAGTATTTCATCTATGATGCAATTAGTTTTAAATAACCTCGTCGACAACTTACCTCCTTTTCCCACAACTATGAAAAGATTCTCTCTCTATCAAGACGAATTTCTTATTGTATGAACATATCTTGGAACAAAAACATGAGCACTATATTGAAACGGGTTCCATATTGGTATTATTGTAATTAAATATTTTTGTAACGGAGAAATGCTACCTACAAAAACAATTGATTGAAATCGTAAGCGATTAACTGTGATAAACTTGTGGAGAATTAAAAAAAGAAAGAATTTGGCATAATAGCGTTTCTTTGGGGTTAACAGTTGCAGGACGTTCACGATGTACTGGAAGAGCGCAGCGTACGTAACATATTTGGAACACCCTCCGCCCTCAGTGACGCCGGCATCATGTAGTTTTCTACCCTTGTATCCCCTACACCACGGAATTTTTGCGTATTCAAGTCATTTCAAATCGTAGATTAAATCTGTTTGGATGTTGAAACATTTTGGTTGGCGTTACTTCCAACTGCTCGTTTCACACTCTGTAATATTTTTAACAAGTTGTAAAATAATTTTAAAAAGAAAACACAAGAGCCATTTGTTTCTTGAACTAAGGAGGGAAGAATCCGACTTGGCAATCACAGATTCCCTTCCTTCACAAATATGTGAGAAAAATATGATTAACAGACCATGTGCTACTTAAGAATAGGTTAGGTTGCCAGCATCAACGAAGTAGCGGCATACCACCTACATTAAGCTAACAAAGCAAATGTAGCAGAATTGAAAATTATTATCATGAACAATTAGTGCATATCTGGTACCTTATCAGAGCACAAGAAAACAATTTAGACACAAGTATGTATTTTTAATGCATATGGACTAAGAACTTAATTTATGAAGTATGAAAAAGATAACATCTATGATCCTGTGATAAGCATTACGATAATTTTAAATGTGATGAAGCTCATAACACTAGCTGATTAGTACAATATTTAATCTGAGATTTTTATGGAAATATCACAACTGTTAAATAAGCACCACTGTAATATCTTCATTTATTATTCCCTTATCGGACCCTGTTGACAAGGATCTACTGACAGATACTGCTGTCAGTAGAGCGTGTCTTGGAACATGCAAGGTTAATGTTTGTGTTATTTAATAGCATAAAAATAAGAACTGTAACTTCGAAATAAATAAATTTCATGAAAGTTCTCTGCCAAAATATCGCTATTGTTGGATAAGCACCTCAGTGTGAGTACCGCAATTGCGTATCTGTAATTTGTTAACAAAATTATGAACATTTTCAAGTTTATTGTTTATAACTATTGTATTTATTATTTATATTACATTTTCATTTTTATAACAATATTTTATATTATTTTATTTTCAACTCTCCAATAATAATAGAATCAACACACACAAAATGGCGACATGCCATGGATCACTTAGTATGGATTGACCTGAGAGCATACTCGTATACAAACACTCGACCATTGCAATGTCAATTAGTGCTCTTTACTACATATTTAGTGTACTAATAAAAAATTTACAGTAATATTTTTTTAAAGTAAATAAACATTTCCCGTCAAATAATTGAGCAAGCGGTGCACCAGGAAAAACCACTCAGTTCTTATATAACCTCCTACAAAATACGCAAATATTTTAGTGTACTAAATATGTAGTAAAGAGTTCTAGAAAACATGCGTCAATTCTTATATGACGTCTCATAAATACGCAAATGTTTTAGGGCTTGACCTCTACAAAAAAAACAACAACAAACAAACTCGTATTTAATTGATATGTTATAACAAAATTTTCCTTTATAAGCAAGTTATTGATTTAATATATTTTTAATATAATAGATTTATGATAGAAAACTTTCAAATATAATGTAAAATTAATTCCTACATATGTAGTGCATTAGAAAAACCATTAGTGCAAATATTTTTAAAATGTTAGTAAACATTTTCCATCTATCTCAACGGCTAACAAAGACCCGAAAATAAGTCAATTTTTCAGGACCATCCTCAAAATAAAAAAAATATTGTGCATAGATTCTGTTCGTTGTGAACTAAATGTTTAGTAGTTTGTGTTTGTCCTTGACAATTAATTTTTATTCTGCATACGGCGACTGGTAAAAGATGGTGAAATATTTTCTTTTGTTAATTTGTTTCCATCAGATATGTGATAGGTTAAAATGTGACTTTTTCTTGTAACACTATTTTATTGATATATTTTAGTCATAAATAACCTGCACTAATTTCGAGTATTTTTCCGTTTAAAACTCTTGAAAAAAATTATAAAATAATAGAATATGTGCTATTTTCTTGTAGTACACTGTTTTTCTCGGTACATTATCATTAACATTATAAATTAATGCTTAAATTTTTTATATCACATCATGTTGGTAAAGCGCACTCATTATTAATAAAAATTGAATTATTTTACTTTCGTGAAGTAGGAGATATTTAAATACAATATTTTAAAATACAATTCCGGGATAAGGGAGCAATTGTTAAAAAAATGTGTAAATTAGTTGATTGTTCTCCACGTGGCCATAGGCAGTTCGTAACTCCTTTTTTAACAATAAAGTATATAGGTTTATGAACACATTTCATAAATGCAATATCTGATTTGCATTTTCTTTTGGATCTTGCCCTAAAATATTTCAGATATCTCGCACTACAATATTTCAGTATTTTTAAAATCGTCATAGAACACGTGATGTATTTTCCAGGATTTTTCCTACCTTAAGTGGTGGTCAGTAAATGTTTATACTCCATTAATATATTTTGTTCCACTTATTAATTTTGGTTTTCACTAAATAATAAGATAATATCTACCGATGTTTATTAAATTTTCGTATATTTCTGCTTTTATAAATTACAATATATTTAAATACAACATGATTTCGATGGTTTCAACGAAAACATGTTTATCCATTTCATAAAACAATATCGATTGATCATTTTCCTTCTAGTAAAGATTGACCATTATAAAATATAAGTACTTTCAGAACGGGCATATAAGAGTTGGCATATAAGAAGTAAAACGTATCGCTGAAGAGATATTTTTGAAAGACTGTTTTTCATTACCTTCGACCTTGAATAAAATTTTATCACAAGTGGGATCGATGGGAAATTTTGATACTTCGTTTGAAATGATGACCTTAAGATGTATACTAAATTTCATATCAATACAAATTTTTAACGTACTTCACCTTCTTCCTATTTCAGTATTTGGGCGTTCGGGCACTCTGACTGCAATTGGTGGTACTCATACATTAAGCTAGCACAGCAATTGTAGCAGAATTGAATATTACTATTGTAACCAATTTGTCATATTTAGAGCGAATTTTTGCTTTGTGGATTGTTTAGTTTTCCTGGACTTAAGTGATCGTTTAGTAAGGGGCGAGTAGGCAGTTCAAGACCTACAAGTGTAAGTTTTGAAACATTTTTAAAATACCTTTTATTGGATATCGTAATATAGATAATAATAAACATGTTTGGACATTTATAATATGAAGTATTTAATTGACAAAATTATCGACATTAAATAAAGATGAAATGCCCATAAAATGGTCAAAAGTACCCTAAAAAATTGTAACATACATTTAACTTAATTATCATATCCGATAAAAAATAATTTGAAGAGGTCTCGAATGTTTTTGAAGGCCAGAAACTCGACTAACAAAGAATTACAGAACTGACGTGGATACTAGGACATATAGGAATCAATAGCAATGACTTAGCAAATGATTTTGCGGAGGGAGTATCTAGGTATTGTGTTATGAGACCTGAATATCCCTGGCTTGGGATATCATATGGAGATTTCTGAGGGAAATTTCAAAATTATGTCAGGAAAAATCGCAAAGAGGTGAAGCTGCTTCACAATATCTACATTTCAAAGTTGCCATTGAAGAAGCAGAACTCACAAACTACTTGTGTGAGTGGAAGTTGAACAGTTAAACTAAAAAATTACATGGATATCTTAACAAACTTGGTACGAAATTTGATTCTTAGAAGATGCCCCCCCCCCCAAAAAAAAAGTGGAACAGGACTATCTGCTGTCAAGCTGTGGCCATTTTAAGGGCGATATATTTCTAAAATTTATTCATGGAAACGGTACATTTCATTTAAAGAAGTGTTTTATGAAATGCTAGGTGCCTTTATAAGATTCTAGAAAACTAAATGAAGGGAAGAACAACATGACTATATGAATCGCAGTACATCAAACATCTATAGATTTTTCTTAACAATGCAATGTTATTAATATTTTCCAGATGGAATGTGAGACATGTAAACATTAAACGTCACAGTGATTAGTGTCAAAGCGAACAGCGTTTGCAATATCTCTGAAATTAATTATTTTCTTACAAAATTCCCGCACATCCATTCTTTAAGAGAGTGATCTCCATCGTAATTACATTGATATCTTTTCACCTCCTGTTTCTGTTCGTCGGGTAACTAAAGAGAAATGAGGCACAAAAAGTCTTGGTTTCTAACAAAATGCGTGATATTTCCCTTCTCGTGATACGATAAAGAATGTCGGGAGCTTTCCACGCACGCGAAAACTGTGTCTTCACATCTCATTCATTCTTTGATTTTTTCACAGGCTATCTTAGTATCTTCAGAGACTATTTCTCCACTGACAATTTCTGCACGTGTACTAGTTTATTCATCTCTATTATCAATTTCTTTTCTACTTGCTTACTGATTATATAGTATGTTCCGCATCATAATAATCTAATAACTTCAGTAAAGTTGTTGGGTATTCACGCTTCGTAGTAATGTAAAAAGAATCTGAACCTAGATATTTGTAAAACGAAACTCTTTTACTGGAGTTTCCTACCCATTGAGAAATTTTTGTTTTTCCCATTCCAGTACACCTCCACATCGTCACTGGCGCTTCAATATTAGTTTACAGGTTTTTCAACAGAACTTTGTCGGAGACCAATCATGACCGTTAGTATTGATTCATGGAAAAGGTTTACATACATGGATATTGGACGTCATCGCAAAATTTGAGAATAGACTGACTCTCCTGGAATGTAATAGGAAAGTAAAAATCCATTCACGTTCGTGGAATACTAACACATACTTTTTATCATGCAGAAGGAATTCAACCCGATATCGAAATTGTGCTTGATTTTTGGCTTAGAAGTACATGAGCTTCAGACAAGATAAATTTTGCATCAAGGAATCTGGTCGATCCGACGAGTAATACAGTTATGAATCTCACGTACTCGCGTGTAGTTAAAATTTCATTTTCGATGTTAAAATAAATTGTTTTATTACTAAGTTCAATAGTCTATTTCAAGAGAGAAAAAAAAATTCTTTGAACGTGGAGGGAGTACTACTGGGTCACGCACTGGAGTTCATCGTCCGTCCGTGGGTGATTTCCGAGGGAAATGGGAAGCCCAGGAACATGCGCCTGGAATTGCACTGCCTCGTGGCGTTGCACTTAGTCGAGCGGAATGTGAACCGTGGGACCCAAGGAACTAGTCACTCGATGCGTCTCCTAGCGCACTCATGGACGAGCAGAAGTAATGGATTCTCTTATAGATACTTGTATATGTCCATTACTTAAATATATATTTCGGTATGTATAAATTTTAGTTTTTTCCATTGTATGTTGACATTTACAGATTTCGGAGATCCTGAAGGAGAAGCGACTTCATAGTATCGATTATTGTAAGCTGAATTTAGTCCATAAATCATACAAAACATTTTAAAGAAACATTTTAAGTTTTTAAAATAAACGTAACTAAAACTAACCGAAGATAGGGAATGCATTTCTCAATATAATACAATAAGTTGTGTTAATTATTTGTCATTTATTGTCGTGACTTATACCCTTTATTGTAATACATTTATTTTCTTGAATTCTGTAATTCATTTTTGTAGTTCATTTCTTGAATGAACATACATGATTTGTCATTTGACTATTTCTTAATTTTACCTTATCTTTCACTTTCAAACGGTTGTTAGAACATTTCATGTAATGATTCACGAAAGAGCTTTAATAGTTTGGCCGAAAATATTGGGGAAGGATAATTTTTGGGGCACAAGGAAAATATAACCCCTCGTCATGTATGCTTTAAAATATGGCTAATGACGTCAGAGAAATTGCTATTATCTAAAAGAAAGGCTACAACATTAAATTATCCCTAATTTTTTTTATATGTTTCAAAAAACGGTAAAATTTCGAAATCCGAGTTAAGTCAAGACTTTCTTGTTTTGTATTATTTGAATGATGCTATATAAAATATTGTACCAGTATATGTTCATTTCTCCTTTCCTTCAACACTTCTCCCCAGTTGAATAAAATATTTAGAAGGACTTCAGAGGAGACGGGATGAGAACTGAATGTAAAGAACTGAATTCCTGCGACTTCACTTGCGTCATGTTTTGGATTTTTATTGGACAATATTCCTTCTTTAATCCTCTTAATATTCCCTCCCTCAAAATGTTCAACAGATGGATCTAATGAATATGAATTGTATAAATGAAATATATAAACTACACACAAACGAATTCATGAATGATAATAGATAATAATTAATAATAGAACTTAATTAATAGAAGAGCTGAATTGGATTCAAACCACACAAATAAATAACATTAACACAACTTCAAATAATATATCGTGATGTTTGCTCAGTAGTAGACTACTAGTTTAAAATTATGAGAATGTAGAAAGACAATTGACTATATGAAACAAAGATCTTACTTATATACCGATAACAGTCTTACTAATATACCGATAGTAAAATTCGTCTTCAAATATGTTTCTCAGTGCTTCTTCCCAATCTGTATTGTTCTTATGTTTACAAGCGCTGAAGTCGTCAGCCCATGCCAAAATTTTCACATTTCAAACTTGTTGTTATACCACTATCGAATGCTGCATACTAGTTTACACTTCTAATAATAATAATAATCATCATCATAAATACTGCTATTTACTTCGCTTCAAAAATTGCTTACCAAAAGTACTTGACATTACTATTTTTTCTGCAATTTTACGATTGTACCTTCGCTCCCTTTCTCTTATTCTTGAAGAGATGGGAGAAGGAGGATGAGGTTATACCTCTTTATATTTGCCAAGGGAATTTCAGTGGTGAAGGATGCCCTTCCTGATTCACCTCCCCGAGGCGGGTGATTCATGAATGACATGATGAATGACTGTAGTAGTGGAATGAAAGGCAGGGGAAACTAGAGTACATCGAGTACATAGTGTTCATCACTGCAAATGGCTGCAAATAAACTTCGACACATTGGATAAAACGGGTAAATGGTTTACTTTGAACCAACCTCATCCAAGGTGGAGTGTATGATATATGCCACGGCTTGCTTCATTTTTGTATGATACATTGAATCAGACACTTGAAGTCAATTGAGGAAATTTGTGTATCATAAAAGGTCACAATAATTTATCTTCAGGTTTCTGTATTTATGTCAAGTTATGTCCAAGGGTTATATAAAGGCAGTAAGTGATATTCTTGAAATAAAATTTTTAGGATTGACAATAATAGAACACAAAATGTTGGACAAGTAAAATGATAAATAGAAAAAGTAATTTCATGACATAAATTTCAAATACCAAATTCTTATTATTAATCGTAGAATTTGTTGTGAAATTCGATAAAATTAAATTAACACTTTCAGGCACATTAAAAGGAGTGTGCTGATATAACCCGATTTTTATATTCTACACTGTCAAAATGTCATGAAATTTCATGTTATTTAAATAAACCCACTTCCAATAAATTTACTACTACTGGTTAAAAAAAACGAAAGTAATGGACAAGTAATTGAAAGAAAGTTGCCGTCATGATAAACTTGATATTATACACTGTACACTTATGTTGAAATTGCATGATTCTCCTATTAAGAAAATTTGTTAATTATAGTATATCATTTTCAAAGCATTGAGGTTCATGGATAACTCAATAGCAAAACACGTTAAGGCAAAAATCAAACATGCATGTGTTTTTCATCATCTCAATTCACTTGATTAAACGTTTTTTTTATAAAGAAAATTTTATCAACAATGAAAATTTGAAATATAAATGTAACAAATTAGTTCTAAATCACAAAATTATATTTTTGGCTCTGTAACATCTTTCCGTCAGGTGCAAATTTTCATTGTAAAATAATTGTCAAAAAATAGACCCCCAACAAAGTTGGTCTGTGATCGTCTCTTGGCATTGGTATCCAAGATTGATATCGTGTGGAATCTTCAATTTGATGCCCATAGTACATTTTAACCCCGTTTGAGAAGAAACGAATTTTCTTATTTCCATGGGTTCAAAATTTATTTATTTTAATTATTTCTTTTTTAATGTCTTTTGGCGAGGTTCAGACTATGAGGCTTGTTCTTCCACCAAACCGTTGGACTTGGGTGAGGGATTTGGGAAGGAGATATGTTGGGTTACGACGAATTATGCTTTAAAGGATTTGACAAAAACATTTTAATAATATGAAATTTTTGAGGGAGATATAACATTTTCGAGACCGCTTCCATTCTCTTCTTAGATGCCTTTATTGCTACCCATGAATTATGTTATTCGGTTTAAAATTTATAATTTTTGCGGAGAAACATCACCATTTGTTATTATACTTTGTTCGCCGTTTGTTTGATATATTTTGTTACTGCTACGTTTATGAGGAACATATTTATTAACAAACGTAAGTCGTTATCTCATAGTGCTTTCAATGAAGTAATTTACATTCATATATCTTTATTTTCTCCTCATGAATGCGGGACGTATTTCGGGAAACAGCAAGAACTCTGGTTAGAGCACTCGTCTTCCACATCTGGTGACGCTCGACCGAACTCCGGATGACCCGAGAAGAATTTGAAGTTTTGGACAACGCGGTCGATTACAAGTTAAGAAAAATCTCTGGACTTCGTGCGAAGTATTTAAAGTGACCTTGAGATTCACGATACGCAAGTAAATTTTCGTCATGCAAACATACATATGTAAATATGTTTCTGTACTTCACGTGAACAACCCCTCCGTTCATTCACAGAGAGTTGCCTTCACTAATCTTCTCAGTGTTTGCCAGCGCAATTCTTGGGCACATGCAAAGATAATTTTTGCTAGAGAATAATATTTCGACATGAAGTAATAAAACTACTTGAAAACAATGTGAAAACTTATCTGGGAAGGTGTACACCTTAAGCCTCTTATGTCACGTCGACATACTTCCGTAGAATGTCGAGATAAGTAAGCCGGACTAATTGCAGTATATCGCGTTGTTCCCGCGTTATCGCCTGGAAGTGAACCCAAGCTGTCGCCTGCGGTGGGAGAAAGCGCCGAGGCAGCCGCGGTGCAGCGCCCGGCGCTTGGGCACGCAAGGGGACTTGGGGCTGCAATACCCGACGGGAACCCGAGTTACAGCAATGAGAGATCGGTCGCCGGAACGCAATGGACTCAACTGAAAAAAAAAAATCTTCGACACATTAAGAAATCGTGAATAATAGCGAAAGATGTGATTTAATAAAAACAGCGGTATACCATATACTCTGCATTATCCTTGCGAGGATCTCAAATAGAGGAGATACAAATAAGTTGTTGAGAGATGGTTTTGTTCGTGGAATATTTTGTTTTCTGTTTTGGTCGTATTACGGAACTGTGATCTGCGATAAGAAACAGCGTAAGAATAAAGCAATTCGATTCTTTTTCAAGATCAAATTCAATACTACCTGTAGTAGGCCGAAGGTGTGTCTCGTTCTCAAAATACGTAATCATTTTCCACGAACATGAAATTGTATAGTATTTATTTCGTAACCTTGGAAATAACTAAATAAAAAAACCAGGGAGAGAGGTATCTCAAACTTCTTTGAAACGGACAAAGTTTCTAATGAATCGAAATAACTTGGAGGAAGTTGAAGAAACTAAGAAATACGATATTCGTATTATATATTCCTCTCTGAAACTTGTATAGCGCAAACTGTGCACCTTCTGATAGACTCGAAAGTCTCTAGTGTCTAGGGTAACCTTCGCGATGCAATACAACTTTCAATGCTTTGCCTTCCACAAAGGACGTTTTGCAGTTGCAGTTTTAGTCTATTCATAAAGGGACTGTCTCGACAAATCTTTCTCTTGTCAGACAGTTGATGAACAATTTTACTCCTTCGACAAGTTTTCATTTATACTTTAATGTCATATGGGAAAACTGGTTGACCAGTTGGTTGGAAAACTATTAACTGTTTATTCACTCCACAACGGACTGTCACAGATAATATTATCTTCATGCAACTGATATAACCTACCACTTTATACATACAACAATTGATATATTAACGTTGGAACAATGTAAAATTGTCTAAAATTCTTAAACGTTAAAGAAAACACACATTAGTGAATGAATGTGATAAATCTATAAAGTATTTATGTAAACGAAAACATTTTCTTTCAGTTTCGCGTAGTTAATATTATCTGTATGCCATTTCTCATTATTAAAATACCTGTACTAAGATCATGAGAAACGATGCATATGTGGTTAAATTGTTTCTGGAGAACTATTTATCTTACCAAAAATCTAAGTTCGCCATTTCTTGGACCCGTTTGATTTACCCGGTTTTTATTGGAAATGTAATATCTCTGAACATTTTGAGGGTGAAAATTTGCTTCTTCAATAGAAAAATTAAAAGAATTGTATTTTTTCGACACCTTAAAATTGGAAGTCGTTCTAGCGATTACAGCGTCACGTTGGCCATGCACTGAGGGTGCTCGTGTCGTCAACTATGCACAAAGTTTACACTGATTCATCGGGAGAAAAATGATGTTTGCGGATATAACACATCATTTTTTTACTAGATATCAATGAGGATTAAAAACTGTTTGTAAAAATATCAAGCTCGCGCGAACAATGTCCTGGGTACGAAGCTAGTAGACCTGTATGATAGTGCAAAGTAACCTTTACAGTACAGTAATTTTTATAAAGGTTGAAATGCAGGGGTTAATAATCACCAACATTGGTTTGTGTATTTTGGTTATGTTGAAAAAAATAATAATAATAAGATAACTTTACATAATATTTATTAGAATACTCAAAACTTTTCTTCCTTTTCAAAACTGCAAATGGACTGAGTGGCCACTGCAACACATGCTTACAGCTACGATAGAATTGTAACTGAAATTTGTCACTCTCATCAGTAATGAACATAGTTTGGGTAATTAGGTACTATTGCTGATACTCTTAAAATGCGAACAAGAAAGTTTAAGTCGTAAAAATCGTTGAGCCAATTTTTAATTTTTCTAACAAATATTTTAAAACATGGACTTGATTTTACGTTATTAGGCAACAGGTTAAATCATTTTGGACCAATGTTTTAGCTAAGAAATATTTATTGACCCTCGGTGAAACAAAATGGTTTTGGGTTGTGCTTCTAGTAGTGTAATAAACATTTTCCGTGCACGTGTTGCCACTTTTATACAAAATAATACCAAAACTTCAATGATAAATAAATTTTTAATTTATAAAATTCGTGAATATAAAATTTATAAAT
The DNA here is from genome assembly GCA_002313205.1 of Laupala kohalensis. Classification (NCBI taxonomy): domain Eukaryota; kingdom Metazoa; phylum Arthropoda; class Insecta; order Orthoptera; family Trigonidiidae; genus Laupala; species Laupala kohalensis. The sequence goes on along the minus strand of NNCF01128631.1, from coordinate 241,976 downwards.
TTTTGAAATCTTGATCAGTAATATTTTTCGTCGGTCGTTTAAACAATAACATTAGAGTAAGATATTTTTGCGTTATAAACAGTTTGTTAATTAGCGTTTCATGAGCCTCCCCCAGAAATGCGGGTGATATCGGAAAAATAAACAAATCACACCTTATATAGCTGCAGTGGAAATTTGTTTTTCTGTTATTTAAAAGCAGAAAGAGACTAGAAGCCAAGTAAGGTATGACGTAACGAAAAATTTAACATTTCAAGACTAATACATTTAACAATAAACTGGCTGACAAGAGATATCTCAAAAAGTCTGAAACAATAACTCCATATTTACGATACTTTCTAAATGTTTCATAACAATTTTGAAGATGTAAAATATTTGAAAACATATCTAATATATTCACTTTTCCCGTTTGTGATGTAGTTTTCATATAATGGGTAATATATGAAAAAAACTGAGAAGAGATATTTTAAAAAACATTTTCTAAACATCATTTTCATTACTATCTACATTGAAAACTCGGGAAATAGGCAGCCGCATCTCTTTTTCTTCGATCTCTGACTCAGTCTGGGCCTCCGCCTTCCGGTTAATTGGACGTGCCTCCTTCTCAGACAACCAGCCTCTCTCCGTCACGTGGTCCATTTGTGACGTAAGGTACTGTAGCATGCAATATTTTCGAAAATTAGAGGGACCTCTTCCGCATTAATTTTGTCATATGTGGGTTCAACTCCGAATCTTGCATATCTACATTTATGTACTTTCTCTTCATTCTCAGTCAACGTCTTTTCTCTCTTCACCGTCGGCATGTTGGAAGCGTCAAAATAATTTATGAGAAATTAACAAAATAATTATGTAACATATTATAAATTTACGAAAAGAAGTTCCCTTTTATACGATAATTGAGATTAATGAACACTCGGGTCAAATGTGTTTACTGTCGGGTACATATTTTATTAAAAAATAAAGCATAGGAAAGAAGATGCGTCGATCCCGAAAAGCAGACTGAAATAATAAGATTCCCCACGGAAGTCTAATGAACGACAAAATATGATCCCACTTACCCCATCTAGTTTGGCAAAAAACTTGTTTTTAAGTCGGTTTTCAAGAATATATCAGAAATTTGTTCTCAATATTTACCATGATGTGAAATTCATGTTTTCAGTACTACTGAATTAAATTATGTCATATTCAGTAACTTATCTTGGGAAATTATTACATGACTAAAGTACATACAAATGTATTGGGGAAACATATCGTCTTGTTTGATTATTTAATATTATTAAATATAATTAATGAATAAAATAATATTCCAAGACAAAAATTATTTTGTTAACTACATAATGCAGTTACGTCACGTAACACATTACATCTAATTAATTTTGAGATTTCATATAAACGAAGTACATACATTTTTTCATTCATGCCCCCATCGCAGAAATGCCTGGATTGCCATAAAAACGACCGAGGATAAGCCAGTGCTGAAGACATTGGACACATAACTCATTCTTTTTATTTCACGTTGCGAAATTCGGTGTTTGTTTTTGGTGAGGAAAGATAGGAAGTGAAGATGTAAAATGCGATAGACGGTTTGCAGGGGAACGGCCGTGCACCATGACCGTGAAGGAAACCGTCTAAGGAAGTGTTTATGGACTGACGACTATCTTCCAGTGTTAGGGCCTTCCTGCGAAATCTAGACTCCTGTGCTTGATGTGGGACTCACGTTGTTAGTAGCAGTGCTAAATTAATAATAAAAAATTTATTGTCAAAAAACAGCACAAACTGCGAATGACCACGTGGAGGACAATAAACTAATTTACTCTCCGGAAGCAAGCAAGGGAGCATCCCATCAAATCCGATCAAGGGCCTTAAGGCAGAGGCGGATTCAAAAATTCCTAGATAAGATCAAAAGTTAGCTGCGAGTTATAATACTAATAGAATGTCAATACGTATGTAATTTAATGCAGATATGTTTGTAAATTTACATGTACCAGTTATTATCGAACTATATATTATTCTGAGTATAGTGTTTAAAAATCATAAGAATTGAAATAACACTAAATTCACGATTTATTGTTACAATAAACACGCCCCTAGTCAAAGCCTAGAGAACCTGTATGATAAATCCGCCTCTACCAGAAGGAAAAACGGAGAAAAACCCGGGCCAAGATGGGGATACAGAATATATGTACACAACCGTGCCAAAGTTGAGTACACATAAAACTAAATTAATATGAATCATAAGACACAACAATCATGCAAGAAAATAGTTTTTGAAATTGTTATATGTTATTTTAAAAGTGATACAGCAATGGCGTGATAAAGCACAAGACGGATTTAACTTTTATTAAAATCAATAAATTCTTTTACAGTGTAGAAGCACTGGTGCAGGATGTAGTTTTTAACCGCGGGTTTGAACAGATTCAATTTCATAATATCTTTTATATTCTTGGGCAGGGAATTATATAGAACGATTCCCGAATGATAAGGTAATTTTTGGCAAAGAGTGGTTGACACTCTAGGGCAATGAATATTATTACCATTGCGAGTATTGTGTTCGTGAACGAGACTGTTTCGTATGAAGCAAGGGTGGCACTTCAGTAATTCGGTCTTAACAAACAAGACTGTTTCATAAATATAAATGCAGGGAAGTGTTAAGATATTTAATTCCTTGAATAAAGGTTTACAAGAGTTTCGGGGGTGAGATTTACAAATCATCCGAACTATCCTCTTCTGAATTCTGAAAGTTTGAATACTCTGACTAGAATTGCCCCAAAAGGTAATACCGTAACGTAAATGGGAGTAAACGTTTGCAAAATATACGCAACAGGAAATACGTGGACTAACTGCATTAACTAAGTTTCGGAATGCGTAACACAATTTGTTTAATTGGGAATTAAGATTGTTAACTTGACAATTCCATTTGAGGTAGTCTTGAATATGAAGACCTAAGAATTTTGTATCCGTAACAGTTATCAATTGTGTTCCGTTTAAAGAAAGTGAAACCTGGGGTAAAGAGTTTGTGATACTATTGTGAAATGACATAGCCACTGTTTTGTCAGTGTTTACAATGAGACGATTTGCATGGAAGTCGAAAAGTTAGACAAAACTTTTTTTTTTGTAGAATTTGCATGGGAAACCTTGGTTGTGAAAGTTTAGAGAAATCAATTAGGCTTCAATGAGGACTGGAACCAATATCTCGTCAAATGTAAAGTGCAGTTAAGTATTTATTATCTTTACATTTGTCTACACTGATTAATTACTGATAGTTTTGAGTTGATACTGGAGAAATTCATGGACTAAAACGATTATTTTGAGAAAATGCTGAAGGGAACCATTGATTGACATCGTTTCTAATAAGTTCATTAATGCAACTGAAGAAAATAAACCAAATTATGTATTAAAACTAATAACAGAACGTTTACTTTAAATAATTTTCTTCTTTATCTGTTAACTTTTTCTATTATATCTTTTTCTTACACCAATGTTTGGAAGATTTTCGTCTTAATGCACAAGTTCAATTTCAGAGATAGTAATTGCTACTGAGTTGGAAGCAGAGGAAGGAAGCGGGAGGATACAAAGAAAGTCCTAGTTTCCAATAAATAAAAAAATGACTTTTGAGATCCTTTGAAGCATGAAAAGTATGGAAAATAATACACATATGTATACAGAAATCTGGTTAGGGAATAGTGTGCATATTTTAGGGAAGATAGAGAATGAGTTCATTTTAGACATCTTGCCTCCATCATACTAGTTATTCCTATTTACTTGCGCAGATTGCCGCGTAGTATACGGAAGTACTGAAGCAGTAATGTGTTACGTAGAAGTGGCAATAAAACATTAGTAGCTCTGATAATGACTGTGCGACAATGTTGATATTGCGTGTGTCACAGAAAAAATGTACAGTAACAGATAATGTCGATTGGTTTTTTGTAGTTTGTTGTGGTGATATTATGCTGTTGTTGATTTCTTGCTATTCTGTGAATTATTGGTGATGGTTTCGTTTCAGGAAATGATTGATGTTTTAAGGTATATAACATAATTTTGAGGTACATAAATAGTCGAAATCAATAAAACAAAATTAAACACATCCATTTTGTCGGATAAGAATTATGCAAGAAAATTTAAATAATTTTTATGGTATTATCACGTTTTATTGTTCATTCTTTCACTTTATTTTATTTAAAGGTGGAATGATTGCTTCAGACGACAGTCCAATGATCGACTACTTATCATTATTTAAATTATTAACGAAAAAACTTTAAGTTTACATTATATAACAATATTTTTTCTTAATATGAACTCTATCAACTTGAAGTTTCCAAGTCATGAGTTAATGAGTCGTTAATAACATGAATATTTTATGATTTTTATATATTGGTAACAATAGATAATATTCGTTGGTTTCTGTTTCTTGTTTCGATATCACAAAATAAATGAAATAAAATTTTAAATACTCAATTGTCTTGTGTACAAACACGTCATTTAAATTTACCACGTATTCCGCTGATAACAGAAATAAGCACAGCAATGTTTTAACATTCCGTTCAAGGTTAAAAAACAATATGTAAATACGTCTTATATTCACCATCAACCTTCCGATGTCTTACTTCTCTGCTCGTTGAATTATCCCACTATCTGTAGACATCGCAAATACTCGCTTTGGTATTGACTGAACTTGTGGACTAAGAAAATCTCCCACTCTACAAAAACTAAGAACAGTACCTTCCAGTTAAGCGGAAGTCAAGATCTGTCTGCGTCTTTACGCTTACTCCAGCTGAAACATCTTCTGGGGTTAAAATCTATTTTTGCGTAAAATATAAATATTTATCATAAATATATTGTTACATATTTTTTGAAAATGTTATTATGAAGAATTGTTATCGGGGGAAAATGTTTTCTTCTTATTTTCGTTAAGAAAAGTTCTACTCTTGGAAAAAAATCATCAACCATGAAACTGCAACAGAGATCATTATTCGCACTTGTAATATTAGTTACCATTAATTAAAGGTGACTTTTTCCGATTATGTTCAAGGACCACAATGTTTCTGGAGGAATCACAGGATGAAAATAATGGTAATAGGAATGGTGTAAAATATTTAATACTTGTTAAAATATTCCACAATATACATAAAGACAATCTTTCTGATTGTCTTTATGTATATTATGGAATAGGGTATGCGGATCCATGTTGACGAGCCCTAAAGCCCCACACAAAAAAAAAAAAAAAAAAAATGCGGATCCAAATTATTATAGACAATCAATTATATATTTTTTCTTTATTATCACCAACGTTTCTACACTGATTGGTGTCTTCATCAGGGTAACTTGATTCAGTTACACAATAGACATTGTTCTTCAAATCCTTATTAATACATAAAAAATTACATCGGTGGATTACATCACCTTGTCAAACCTTACTTCACTTACAACAGAAGTCAACTGCCATCTCAAGATTATTCATTTCTAGAAAAGAACGAACATCAATAAGGTATTTATTTTCTCAGAGGAACGCAGAAGTAAGAGCCAAGGAAATGTCTGAACAGAATTTCTAAAAAAGTTGCTGGGTGGTTCATTTAAAGAACGTGTTTGTAGAATGTTGAGACTCGAAGCATTTCGAACTCGTCTGCTGACGCCAAAATAACACTAAGCTTAAAGAAAGGAAATTTTTTGTCGAATTTCGAAAAAATCGTTGGAAGGTCCACGCGGAGCCACCATAGTGAACACGTTCGAAAGTACAAAACTCTGCGCCTTTGTCTTACACTTGGTGAAAAACGTCAAAATACGTTTGACATTAAATAAAAAATATTTAAATCGAATTTCGGAAAATTCTCTGGATGGTGTTTGGGCCCGCCCTGAAGAACGCGTGTTCCAAATTTCGAAACTTTCAATTTCTGCCTGGGGTTTACGCACTCCGCGACCGTCACTAATACGTTTAAAAATTATACTTAAAAAAAAAAAAATTTAAATGGAATATGAAAAAAATTGTTGAGTGGGTTTCTTGGGTCTCTCTTGTTGAACATTAATGCCAAATTTCGAAGCTCTCGCCCCATTCGTCTTAAACTACATGGCGGGAACAAAGGCACACAGACTCGCAAACTCACGAACTTCTGTTTATATATTATCTCCATGGAACAAGCAATTTAAATAATTTAGTGAAACACGATGTAAATTTGAAATGGAAGATGATGAAGTTTAGACCATGTGTTTCTCTAACAATATTTTTTAGATATATCTTTTGTCATATTTTCATTTATTACAAAGTTGCAGAATTTATCCGTAAAATGAATTTATCCAAAAACTAAAGGAGGTGGGGTGTTGGAAACATTGAAGCAGAAAACACTTATATTTGTTTTTCGAAGAAACTCATTTTTATAGAAAGGAAATGACGTACAGGTCAGAAATGACAAAAGCAAGAGCTATTAGGAGTCATTTTTATGTTAGAAATAAAAAACACGAGTATATAATTAGTCTCGATTTAACAAATGTCAGAATCAATTTTGTCACATAGAACAAAGTAAAACTATGAATTGCAAAATTCAGAAAATGTTTGAGAAAGAATCAAGAAGCAAGTATCTGAATTCTTGAAACATTGTCTCTGAATCCTTACAATAATTTGTTTATGTATCATTCAAAAATTCTTGAAGTAGTTACTAATATTATTTTTCTTGCTCTTTTTATGTAAAGTCACAATAAAATCGATATTTAATGCGAGTAAAAATGGTAAAAATAGAAATGATGAGTAAATTTTTATCGGAATTATTCTGTGTCTTCTTGTCCTTTTCTGTTCTGTCATTTTGGTTGAATTCAAAGAACAGCTCCAATGACCTGGATGTTGGAGAGCATTAAACATCAATAATAATAACAACAAATTCAAAGAGTTAAATGTTGATATTGCAATTAGAGTATTATTGTTTCCATTTATTGTATAGATGGGACATGGGAGAATACGAGGAGAGGACAACTTTCTACACTGAACACAGGCGGTTGTGAGGAGAGAAAAACTTCACAGGTGGGACACAGGTGAGATGTCGAGATGATAGTAGAAGGTGGAGAGGGTTATGTTGAAGTCAAGGAATGTTAACAGTAGTATGACGAGCGACAAGGAAAATGAAATTGGTAAACGAAAAATCTTTTAATAACTCAGTATGAAGACAAGGCGGACATGAAGGTTTTTGTAAAAGAATCATTGTATTGAATTATGCCTCGAAGAATTGTAATATTAAATTTTTAAAATAAACAAATATTATTTTCATTTGCGGGGATCCTCGTACTTCTACTCGCTTCATCGTGGCGTCAAACTAGAACTTCTGATAATGACGGCTATGACATCAAAAACTGTTATTGTAACAATAAGTTGCGACATCTTTTACTTCTTTCAATCAGGGTTACAATTACGGAACATTGTAAAAACCGAGTTTGACGAGGTATTGAGGAATTAAAAATCTATAAAAATGAAAGTGGAGATTAAGTGGGGATTGAAGAAAATGTACTAGAGATTAGTATTTTAATACGATCATGATATACATTTGTATTGTTTAAATTATGTATCAAGTTATGAAATATTTTAGAGAAATGAATTTTACAAGTGACACAATATTGTATGAATTGATAGTATATTATATAAGCATTTACAAAGTTTCTTCTGACACAATAATAGAGTTTCGTATGTAATGAACAAAACCTCCTGAAAGTCACATGATAGATCATAAAAATATTCTACAAAATTTTGAACACAATGTTGAAGTTACGATCTTGCACTGTTTCTCTGAAATTTTCGTTTACATAAACACACATTACTTTAGAAAAGGTCTGTAAACAATCGGAGTAATTATTGCATCGCAAACACTGTTTGGAAATGATGGATTCCCTAAACATCTTTTTTATTCTTTGGAGCTACAACAGTACATTTCAAATCGAATTTTTAATATTTTTGAAACTATTGGTGTATCCTTAAGTGTAAGATTAACAAATACGGTAAATTATCTGTATAGTGATCTACCTCATTTTTAACACTTGGTTAATAGTGACGGTGGGGGGGGGAGTGTTCCTTTCAGTTACTGGAGTGGAGAAATACAATGAGCTGTTATAAAAAAACTTATTTAATTCCATTCTCTAAAATTTTGAGTGTAAACGTCCTAGTAAATATATGAAAGTTAAAGTTATATGAACACTGGGAGTTGTCCAGAACCTCTCAACAGATCGTGCCAAGCAGTGTTTCTTAAAGCTTAAAAATGATTGAGAGCAGTTTTCTCTGAAACTTTAGTTTTATGACATAACACATTATATCTCTCCAATCCTCAAATAAAGAATTATTTCGTACAGTTCATTCGATAAATTCTTACATTTGAAGTTACGTCAAGCATCACTCACAAATTTTCTGATAAAAAACATAAACTTGTTCTAAGCTTAGTTTGAAAGACTAAGTCTGAGAAAACAATTTCATGGTCCTCATATCCAACTTAATTAAGATTCATGTATATCTTGCTCATGGTTTCCAATGTCGTGACTTTACATTGGATTACTTTATATACGGTTAGATACTTTACATCAATTTTTAATGTGATTGTAAAAGACCGCTAAGTGATCCTGTTACGGTAGTGTTACCACTAGTTACATGAAAAACGTCAAACAAATGGCGAAAGAGATATTAATTTAATGACGCGTTAAAACAAAGTTAGATGGTAAAAGAAATGAAAAGCAAAACAATTTTGTTTATTTTACAATACAGCATTTATTGAACAATACAAAAGGAGATTGAAGTATCAACATTTGCACGTTCGCTAGTGTTTACCAAAAACACTAAGCAACATTTATAGAAAAATAAATTATGTTTCATTATACTTCTCTCTGGAAAATGAAGTAGATTGTAATAAAATACTCGAATATCTCAAGAAAAGGATATTATCCCGCCACTGTCTTTCTTGTTTTCCTGAACTCGGTAATTATTTACAGGTGTTTCTGTAAAGTAAGCTATAAAGGAATCCCATGTTTGTGGTATAACTGGTTTGCGTTACTCGAAGAAACACCACACCAGCGTCATCTGTTGATACAGCGCCAATGGTGACCAGTTGGAAAAGAATGCATAAAAATGTATTATTGAGGTTTATCATTTCTTGCCAGTTAATTGCATTTTCTTTAAAAATTCAAAAGATATGACATTAGTATTGGTTGCCAATTTTGTTCATGATATTGCACAACTACATTTTATTACAAATTAGATCGTGGAGCTATTGTGCACTACACATTTTATTGAATTGAACATTCTCAACGTATTTATTCTTTACTCTCAATTTGTTTTCTAAAAACTGTATTTTCAATAATGTACAATATATTTACTTAGTTATAGTCTGCAAAGAAACTATCCGTTCTTTCACCTCCCGAGTCAATCCTTTCCCTATTACTTGATATATCCTCCGTGACCGTTTTTGGTTCCACTTTCTCTCTTTCGCTGCAGTGAGGTTCACGCCGAGCACAGGCTCTGATGCACTTGCCCTTAACCTCTAGCCGCCGCCGCGTTGTCTCAATCCAATGGCAAAGATCGTCTTCCTCGGGATGCGCAGGTCATCCGTCGATGCCTGGGAGTTCGTTCGCATTCGACTGACAAGCACTCTCCCATTGCGGGTAATTGGCAACGGAGTTCATGTTGGAATATTTTCTAATTACTGATGTGCCTCGTTGGAGATATTCCATCAGCAAAATGAACGGTAATGATCATGAAATACAGGTTTTCAATGTCGTTTCCTTCCTACTTTCTTATATGGATTTAAATTTCTATTCATTTCCATAATGGTCCATAATTGTCTGCGTGTAAAAAAACTGTCTACTTGTAAAAGGTGCGACCAGAAATGAGATTAATCGCAAAATATTTGTAAACATTGCAACGTACTTTGAACAATGTGACGATATAATTCAATGTAGGTTATCATGCATTGAAACACACACATTTTTGTGTCTTTTAATTAAATTGAAGTTATTCGGATGTACGATCCAGTTATGTATATGCACCGTTACGCCTTCAGTGCGTGAATGTTCGGCACCATTTGTCGCGGAAGGAAATTCACCGGTGACATCTACTTGTTGATGCTAGGGTCGCGCGCGCGCAACGTAAGTTCCTACGTAAACTCTTGAAAAAACGTTGGGCGGTCGCGGACGGTAGAGGAGTTTAGGGTCTGCGCGGGAGAGGGGGAGAGAGAGGAGAGAAAGAAGTGTATATGAGTGAGAAGGAAGAGATGTGTGGTGAGAGGAAGTGGAGGTTTTGACTATCAGGAACTTGGTTTTCCCGACATACCCACGAAGCCATGATTTTTTTTCTAAGCGGTGATGATCATGTATTTCTAGACGGAAATCAAAGTGTGATAAAATACTTAAAAAATACCACGATGAGAGGGGGTGATACAGCATCTATTCAATTTAAGGATAACTAATAAGGATTATCTTAATTGAAATTGTTACAAAAGTTGTCATGAATTCGTAAGGGAAAATCTTACCAATTAATTTTTGCATCCTGTCGTGGATCTGTTCGAATGATATAAATGAAAGGGGATTTCACAGTTGCAGGATTCCATTATTTTGTGAGCAATAGTAAGAAAATTTCCATTAGTGTACTATCTACGGAAGTAGTCGTTATTCATACTTAAATTTGAGATCTTTATGATAACTTTCAAACGTAGGACTTCGCAACAAAATGCATTAATCCCTATATCAATATCTCATGAAGGCAAATTGTAATTTCCATGAGGCTGAGAAATGAACGTTGTTAATACGACAAATATTTAGTTGTAACTTTTATTTCTCTAATTCGTTGGGCGTGGCTTGCTTATTGTACTAGTCGATTAGGCGATTAGGCATCAGATATAGATCCATTTGGAAAACCTGTGAATTACTTGAAGCACAAAAGTGACTTGGCAACATGTTTTATTTCAGTGTTTAAGTGTCAGCTTGAAATACTTTTAATAGTTTGTGTACTCATGCTTGAACTTCAAAAATGGAAAGTTTTAGGATCTAATCAGACTCTTCAATTGCAGGTGAAGGAAATGAGATTAATTCAGCCTCATTTATGTATGTTCTGTATTTGAGCATATCTGATAACAATATTTCTTCACCTCTTAGGGGGAACTGCACACATTATTTCTGTCTTAAGACAGTTTATTACAGGTGTGTGCAATGCCATTTAACTTAACACTCAATCAGCCGCGAAACACTTGGTTGGGCTCAGGACTAAAATAGCCGGCGTACAGTCTTGTCTGTCATTTTTTCCCTTGTCATTCTGCTGTTGTTGGTCTGTCGTCGTTCTCGGAAGAGAGGATAGATGAATTACAGTTTGGGACACTAAAGCTACAGAAGAAGAATACAACTCACATAGCAGAAAGAAAAGGACAAAGATAGTGGATCAAAAAGTTTAAAAAAAGAAAAAAGAAAAAAAAACTACTGCATCAATTACAAGATAGGCGAAGGAAAGTATCTGAAACAGAAAAGAGACAATAGTATAATAGAAAGAGACGGGAGTTCAAAATAACAATAAAAGAGGCAAAAATGAAAAGCTGGGAAAACTTCATACTGAAAGTGTGTGAGACAACATGCTGGGCATTACCATATCGTATTGCTGCATGGAAAATTAAAACCAAGGAAGTATGGTATAGTACACACCATAAAACAACAGATGAATCATGGTAAAGTTTAGGGGAAGAATTTCTAAACGCGCATATACCCGAGACTGGCGAAGAAATTGCACAAAAGAAAGCAAACATTAATAATGCAGAAACAGTCATAAAAATGACACAAGACGAATTAACACAAATAGTGCATGGAATGAGGAACAAGAAAGTATCCGGGTTTCGATGGCATAAGGCACGAGTTATAAAAAGTAATATATTATTATGAAGCAAAGCATATTACAGATAATAAATAAGTGTATCACGAGAGAGCAAGTACCCCGACAGCGGAAAATAGCAGAAATAAAATTTTTCATAAAAAGTGAAAAAAGGGACAAGGCAAATCCAAAATTGTACAGGCCTATTTCGTTGTTACCGACGTTCGGAAACGTTTATGATAAATGGGTGGCAACTGATTCAGTAAAATGGAGAAGATTAATGGTAGAATATGACAGAAAAGATTACCAATATACCTTACAAACATACTGATATCATATTTTCACAACTGAGTTGTTTTGCAAAATGGGAGAACGACAGATAAGAAGAGACGTAAAGCAGGGATGTCCGCAAGGACCCTCAACAGGACCGATACATTGGTTTGTGACAATGGATAGAGTATTGCAAAAGTTAAAGAACAAATGCTATAAATATGTAGCTTATTCGGATGATTTGGTAATCACGATAGAAGGAAACAGGAAACAAAGACACAGGTGGCAATAGGTAGAGGAAATGTGTTAAAACATGAAGTTTAGGATATCATAAGAAAAAACAAAACTGTTATGGATAGGACATTCAGTAAAGAAGAGATTAAACCAAATAGACATCTTGTAATGACAATGTTGCACACAAGGTAGTCCTAAAGCAAATATATAAAATTTATGAAATTATTAATTTGTAAATAGATTAAGATTAAAATAAATTGAAAAAAAACAAAATGGTCGCTAGTGTGCGTACTCCCATTGCTTCTAATGCTCATTGCGTGTTGCGACTCTGACTTGAGACAGATAGTCGCCGGTGTACCGTACCCCCTTGCGATGTGATTTTTTTGAGGCAGCTATTTTGCTTATATCACTATTGTGTGTATTGTGAAAGGTTATGATATTTTTTTGAAAAGGGAGTTACTTGGTTTATATTAAAAGTGTGAACATTTATAGGGATGTATCATGAAATGTGATGATTGTTTTGGAGCGGGATTTATTTAATGTCATTAAGGTGTAAAACCCGGAGGAGGATAATATGAAATGTAATCATTCTGGAATGGAAAATAAGGATTTACATGATTCATGTCTCTTTTTCACGGTAATGATTCTGACAAATCATTTTGTAAAGGGATTGCTGGTCGGATTTGGAACATTGGGTCCTGGTTGAAATATTTCTGTCATTGTCATATACCTCATTATACAGATTGTTTCCAGAATCACGGTGTCTGCATTCGATATCACCAACTTTCACACCCTGTGTATATTTTACGGATTTTTTAAAATATTTTCCTAATAGAACTCCGGCCAAAGTAAATGATATTCGAGTTTTCAGAGTATAAGATGTTTTAAAGTGATTGACTCAAATAATATTTTTTAATGTTCTTTTTTCGTTTTGGTTTCTGTTATTTTTCACGTTTGTGAATGATAGTCATGTTCCCCCCTCATTAATATATTTTAATATATTTAATAAGTTATTTCCTTTCGAAAGTTCTCCTCATTACAATCTATAATGATTCTTCTTATTGAACAGCATTACAATTGACAACAGTATTTTTACGACCTTAATTGGCAGTTAAAATCTTGGAATTTAATTCTGTCACTGTATGCGTCTCTTCATTTGAATGTTTATCTTAGTATATTTTTAGATGTTGTTTCTTCATGTTTCCAAAACACGAACTCTTTGTGTTGGAACATGTTGAAGGTATCAGCTAACAAAAAAATTGTTTATCAATTATTTTTCACACGATTGGAAGAAATCAAGGCTTCAATTTAATGAGAAGTAAGCAATTACCACTTTTTCACAATTTTGGAAATGAGAAATGCGTTATATTCAACATTTATTCGAATTTCATAACACAGTTTCCATAGCTGTCAGATATTCTCATGAAACAGGAGTTTACGAGCCACATTTCGCCGAGACTGGTTCGTGGTTTTCGCAATCTACTGCTACTTCAATATATTTCGACGTAAAAAGGCAATAGATCGCTGACAGCGTTCGGCATGAGAACAGAGAGCACGAGCGGAATAGTGCGATGAAGGTCTTCGGTCAAGGAGAAGAGATGAGATGTCCGCAACTTGGTTTCCATTCCACGTCTCCGAAGAGAGCGTGATCCTTTCGTGATTCGAGTAGTGTTGCATAATTTAGCAATTAAAGTTGCATATCTATATGCGGGGTTGAATTCACTAGTAATTGCTTGGGATGGTAATTCATTTTCTGCCAACTACGCAAACACAATTTTCATAGCTGTCGGAGGTTCTCATGAAATAGGCGTTCACGATCCACATTTCTGTCACTCTTGTTAGTAGTCAATCAGATGTGTCGTGAGCATATTTTCGATTAAGTGTTTATAGATCCATTTTGAATTACCTGATCAGTGAGGTTTCTTTTATATTTCGAAAATATCAAATAACCCATATCGGTAAGTTTCCGATATTAGAACCTGAATTATCCCTATGTCCCAAGGATTATATTTCTTTCCTAGTACGAACTACACTAATGAACCCGCCTTGGTTTTATACGTGGTAGGGTGAGTGAATTCGTCAGGACACAAGAGGACTTCTGACTAGTTAAATCACCATCTACTCGTTGGATACTCCAATTGTAAGAGTACTAACGAAAGTGATTTGTACCCTACCCGTGGAAGTACATCTACAACTGTCGAGGGTCGCTGGTCATAGATCTTCGTGAGCTGTGTGTGCACCTGCATGGCTATCGTTGCAAGAATTGTCAATGTACACAGTAGCATAGACCAATCAGAGAAAATGTGTAGGTATGTTCCACCCTGATTGGTCGGCTGAGTCATGGACCGCGTACGCGTCGTTGCTGTGGTCCAAACGACAGCGAATTTACCAGGGGAAAAAGAACTCCTACGACCATAGTAGGGTAAACTCCACGACCGCTGTCGACGATCCTAGACGACAAAGAAAACGTATTGTTGCTACGCTTGGTGGAGAGAAGAAACCTATCTAGATGCACGATGAATGAATGGATAACATTCGATCAAAAAATAGCTATCACTGTTATTGGAGATTAAAACACTGAAATTACTTGCAAGAAGTTAAAAATAAATTTTATCATTTTCCCATCTGTAGTAATAGGTATTGTACATTTACCTCCCCTTTCATATGGAAGAATAAAGGTATCATTGAACTACAACTTTTTTTATTGCGCTTAATGGTACAGATAATTGTTTATATCAAATTAACAACAAATACGTATCATTTCAAAAAGATAAAAGCTTAAGCTGTTTTATATTTCTTAGGTTGTACGTTTTGTAGGTTTACTCACAAATAAAACATGCAATTCTATGTACCCTCTCATAACTTGTTTATGAATAAGAAGTCCATAAAATTAAAATTTGAGAAGTCAATATTTGTTGTTGTTTTTTGAAGAAGGGGACTACTGGATTTCCTTCGGTGGAGAAATTCCAAAATTACATGATGGATACACCCGTGTACTGAAGTGTTATGTGTAACGATTTTAGTCATATTTATATCTTTTAACCATTTATCTGTCAAAATATTTTTATTAAATTTGAAGTACACGGTCATTAGATCACTGAAGGTGCGAGTTGTTATGTAGTAGCGCCTTTATTCTAGTTTTCTCATTGCAAAGACTACAACTTCGAATAGCATGGTACCATTGATCTGAGTCTTGGCCGCCTGTCCAACGTGAGCCAGCAATTCTGTAACTCCTTCTCAAGTGACTTACGAGTATCAGTGGCTCAATACACCTAATTAATTGTAGACTGCTGCACGGAAAGCAAAACAAATCGTTTTCTACGAACAGAATGAGACATGTTGCCAACCGTAAATAGTCAATCAACTTACTCGTTTCAACATTCAATAGGATGTTCACTGTTAGTATTCCCGGTGCGGAAACTTCTCACGTACTTCAGTGCAATCCCGACATGTTTTATTTCATTTAAATTTGTTTTTTCTTAAAAATTTTGCCATTGGAAGGTGAATAATTAAAATTGTAATGAATAATAATATTGTAATGCTAAATCCTAGGGTTTCTATGTTACGAAAGCAAACAATTCAATTCAACTTTCTTATCCTCATCACTACATTTCATCCTCCTCCTTTTATTTCTGGATTGGATAAAATTGACTTATTTTCGTTTCAGATATGCCCAAGCTGTGCAATGAGCATTATAGAGATAAATCCTTCCTTAGTGAGTTTTTTGATAGGCACGGCACTCATCTTACTCAAAAACATTCTCATGTAAAATTCTTTGTGGAAAATATTTATTTATTCTTATACCTTTTGGCGACCAGCGCATTCCTTGGAATCCCTACTATCTCCGCAATTTTACGCTTTTTCTTACGTCGATATTCCAAAACCATATCGCTTACCTATTCGATAGTGTCTGGTGCAGTTAAACAATCTTCTTGTATCTTGGATGCTGTTACGGTAACATTTAAACTCGACTGCTTATTTCTTCGTGATGAAAATTGACGGAGAGGATTTACCATAGGGTAAACTGGGGTAAAGGTTTGCATTTTTGACACTGATTTTTCACTGGCTTGGAGTTATTTAATCATCCACATAAATGGCTTGTGTTGTAGCTCAATATTTCCTCTACCTCTGGTAAAAATGTGAATTTTTAATAAATACATTAAGAATAAATATTTTTGATTTTTCAAACAAATGTGTTCGCAAACCTTTTTAGGCGGGGCAAAGATTCGCACTGCGAACATATCTCTTTTCCTCGATAATATAAAATATGGAGATACAAAGTTTCGAGTGGCACTCATAGCACAGACAATAGTAACAGTTTTCCATGTTCTGCGAACACACACTTGCCAACCTAATTTTTTCAGTTGGAGCAATGAGCTTGGGAATTTTATTGGGAATCGTTTGAATCCATCCATGTTAAATATTCTATGTGGTGGAGACTTGTATTTAAGAAGTGCTTGTTGCAAATTGTCAAAGTATTGGTTGAGTTGGAATCTGTTATCTCATGGTCAGAGCCACACTCGATTTTCGTGGTGTCCTTAGAGATAATCTATTCCTTTTCATGAAAACCTTGGTAAAATCTTCCCTAGCCATTTAAGTAGACTCTGAAATGGGCATTTAAAGTTGTTTTTCTTAGTAAAGAGTAAGAGTAAAGTAGAAATCTTCAGGATTTTTAAATCAATACAATGTTGAACCAACTCCTTTTCTTGATCCTCGTTGAAGTCTTCCATGAATTACGGAATACTCAATACTTACTTTTATCATGTCAGTAATCCATGAATTGTACACAAAAGAGAAAAAGAAAGGAAGAAAAGTTTTACTTTGAATCAGTGTCAGAGGCAAAAGTTTGAAGGTGTGGGGCAAAGGTTCACGGATAGGCATCTGCGAAGGTTACTTGCAAACTTTTTCCCCTTTTTGAACTGTTTTGTTTGGACGGAATTTCTTCCTCGTTGAAATGAGAAACCCGAAATCTATAGGTGGTATTTCAAAGCTTATTATACAAACTAAACAGATAAAAAGTGGTTGAAACCTTTGATAATTATGTTGAGTACCTAATGTTACGCAAATGTTGCTGAAAAATAACATCGAAAATGAGAAAAATGATTTCACGTCAGTTTCTTCAGTGTGCAGTACACGGACGGAGTCGACGGGGTTCCACTAGGTGACTGACGGGAGGTAGACGAATGTGCAACGTACCGGATATATGCGGAAAATCTTCTCGCACCTGTTCAAATTTCAATACAAACCTTTGCCCCGGCTTACCCTACACATTCTCGAATTTCGAATGATGCTATTTAAATCAAATCGTGTATCTCCCGAATGGCTACGGCAAGATACTTATCTCAAAAAGCATTTGAAATCTCTGAAAATACATAATTCATGAAAATAATGCTAATTAACTGAATGGCGTTGTATGACCATGAAAATCAAGAGAGAATATGACACTTTTTGAAAAACTTCGTATAACTCGATATTACTTGGAGTTGAATTTAAGTTAAGTTCACTTTATTTACTTTTAATTTAAGTGAAGTACTTGTTATACATATGTATTTTTTTATTTTTTGAACTATTCAATCGATATTTGAGAAAAGATGGAAGTTAATACTAACAAAAACCCTTGTAACTCGAGGGCAAAATAGCAAAATTTGAAAAATAAAATAAATTTCTAATCTATTCATAGTAATTGGAAATTGTTGCATGTAAATTGTTGCATTGTAAATTGTAAGTACTAGCATGTAAATTGTTGAGAACTTGCCATTTTGAGAATTTTAATCTCAAAGTATCTGAGAAGTCAAATATTTCATATACCTTGAACATAAATGTCAAGTTTTTACTTTTTGAAAAATTTCTAATAATTCTATTTTTCTTTTTCAAGGAAACGTTACATGTATATCAGATTAAAAATAATATTATTTATCCCAAAACATGTGCCTGAAAAGCCTACAAGTATTTGCATTTCTAAAATAACTGTCAGAGAAAGTAGGAGAAATTTAAGATAAAATTTAAAAAAATAAGGCATGAACTAAAATATTACAAAACTTAAAAGGGTCTTCCTTTTTATCTGATAAAAAGGGACATATTTATCTGTTAAAATAAATATAGTTTTAAATATTCTTTCTCTGATTTAATTAGAAACTATTTTACAACATGTAACATAGAAACTAGATACGACTATTGAATAAATTTAAAACTGAAATTCACAATAAAATTTTGCTCATCTTACATTAGAAAAGTTATTATTTTATGAGCATTTCTTCAAGTATACCACTCCCGATTGCTTTTTTGTTGTTGTTATTGAAAATGTTTGAAGTTTACATTCAAAATCTTATCTGTACCTCATGACATACCACCTGTCTTATTATCATAGCTTCTAAGCTCGAAGATCTGCGTAAAGAAGACTGAGAGTGTTTCAACATGCTAGTACCGAACCCGCAATGTATGCCATTTACACAGTCGAGGCGCTCGCAGACAATTCAGAGTGAGTCATCAAATATTAATTTGAAGTTCATTCTAGGCGTCAAGTTGACTAAAATCGAGATGCACTTCTGCAGAAGTTCACAAACAACACCTGAAGCAAGAATGATGACCTCGTTAGTATAACAATGGAAACACTACATTTCTTTATGAGTATGATCGCATTAGGAGATACGAGGGAACCTCCTCAATGACTTGTACTTCAAAACGAGGTCAAGGTTTACAGGTTGTCGCTTTCGAAAACGAATGGAATATACTCAGGAGCAAGTTGCTCTGGTGTTCGACCTTCATTAGTTGTTTCCTTTTCAGTCATTGGGTTATTTCAACATATAAACCTTAACATTGTGAACATGGCTTTGGTTAGCGAGGGTTCGATCCATTACTTTACATTGCGGGTTCGGTACTTTGCACACAGGGGAAACTCGACATTTCTTCTTCCGAATCCATCACTCAAAGAATGTTGTGAGGTGGAAGAACAGCAGCATAAAACGTATATGATGAAATGAATATGAAATAAATTTGGAACGTTTCCTTCAGAAAGTTATTTTCTCAACCTGTACTGTTAATTGGCCAAATCAATTTGATTAAATGCCACCACATACATAGTTCATTGAATTTTTAATTCTCTTTCCTTCATTAAATGACATTTAATTGCATTCATTTTAATGTATGAATATTAAAATAACAGCTTTTAAAGGCTCCTCTTTCATACCATATTGATCCAAATATTGTATGTTTGTTTTACGTTCGAATTTTTCACAAAGTCTAGTGCCTTCAATTTCATGCAGACAAGTGTATTCTTCATTCTTTTAGGAAAATATGTGAATCAATCGGATTCCATGACGTTTATGAGAAAAGGTTTTTTGATGTAGAAATAAAAATGGAGAGAGCAAGTTCATTTAAATATTTTATTTGATCTCATAAATATGAAACAAATTTAATATGAAATTAAAAATGTTAAATTTTGAGATAATAGAGACCTTCCCTACAATTGGCAGAATTGACAGTGAGTGTCACGATTTGTACGATTTTCATAACAAGAAAAAAATATGTTTGGTTTCTCTTCTGGTTTACGGTTTTGTACTTGGTGGAATTTTATTATTTAACGAACTTTGCTTGATTTTGAATTATTCTTACTCTTTCCTGCTTTGTAAGTTTTAAGTTTTTTTCTTCATTAATGTAACTTTTCTGTTTAGATCTCTATTATCTATTAATAATTTATCTTCTTACCTTGTACCTGTAATTTTCTATCCATATCTTTAATATATCAATAAAACAATTTATATTTATTTTCCTCTTTTTATATTTCTTTCTTCTACCTTAAATTGCAAATAGTCAGTGGTGTTGCATATAGTAAGGCAGCATACTTTACTCGTGACGAAAACGATGCTATGCGCGTATGCTAAGAAGTGAAATTTAAAATAATCAAATGGATAGACGATGTGTGAATCCATAGAAGAGAATGGAATGAAGTAACATGCGAATGCGGATATATCGCCACAATATACATTATTCCCTTCCCAGCACCTGCACAATAATTTTTCAAACATTTTGTTATATTTGGAAATAAAAATAACAGTTTTATACTTATTAATTCTTTACGAATAAAATGTATTTTCTGGGAGATTTTTATATTTTAAGAGCCTCTGAAGACATTCCCTTCTCAAATCTTTATTTTTTACTTAAATAACTTAATTTTATTATTTCTTAATGAACACCAAGAATTGATTGTAACTCGTAACACACGATTTTTTCCAGTTCATTTAAATTGTAAAGAGGGAAAATTCAACGATATTCACCTTTATCTTGATATAAATCCTTCATTATTTTTCTTGAAATTTTTATTTTCCCTGAAATAAAAGGCAATTCCTCGGAGTAACATTAATCGAAGTTCCATCTGACAAAGCAAGGTCGGTAATAAAATAGAAAATCAGTAGAACGAAGCGGAACAGAAACAAGAAGCACGGTGACAGAAGGAAAACTGAGAAAACCTAGCCTAACATCTATCATGTCTGACCCAAGCAGCCACTGAGAGCATCGGACGTACGTTGCCAGCAGCGTTGCGGTCGTCGGCAGGTATCGGCAGCCACCCAGCTCCCACAAACGGTTCTTGAAATCCAAATCCGACTCCAGGCAATCACCCAGCGCAGAAGCGCTCCTGGTAGCGGTTCTTAAAATCGGCCCTAAGTCCTCAGGAGCTGCAGAGTGTGCGGTAGTAATAGGATAAAGAGCGCCACGAATTGTTTTCCAACCCCACTTAAAAGGACATTTGTCCACATTTAGTCAGTGCTGCATTTGGTGGTAAACTCTATATGACAGTTGTGCAGTTGCTGAAGTGGGAACAAGTGTAGCCATCGTGAACATGGTATGTACAGGTTGCTTTGGGATAGACTGCAAGTAACATTGGTGGTGCAGGACATCTAAATCATCAGAATTTTTAGATGGAAATATATAAAGGAAGAAATGCTTTTCAGCAACAACTACTGCATGTTTGACAGCGTTTGGGTCGTTGAACCATTTGTTGTAAATTGATGAGACTGTATCACATCCAGAGAAAACGTACACTTCCAAGAGAATATCCTTTATTTCCCTAATTCTACGCTGAATGTCTCCAATACAATAGACTTTTTCTTCTCGAATGCGTTTTATCGGTATGACTATCTTCAAGTGGTTGTTGGTTGGTGCATAAATAATCAGCAAAACCAACAAATATGTGTTATTACAAGTAATGATAGCTTCTACTTCATTCTTTGTTCAATCAATTGTAGCACAAGAAATAATTGTATCAGAATCACCTTTTGCTTGAACAACTATGAGACAAACTTTTAGCTAGATCTCATAGTTTTCGAGATATTTGCGAAAAACTTTTGAAAAGGATAATTTCATCTCTTTTCCACCCCCTCCCCCGTAAAACCGACGCTCTATTTCGTGTAACATTTTCACACTTACTAAGAGGAAAGTATAGAAAAATTTGGTAGGAATTTTCGTTTTGGAAATCATCATATGGGTGAAAACATTTATTGTCGATAAACGTTGGAAGTCTGTGTTGAAACAAAAAGTATTAGAAGAAAATTTAGCTACTTTGCATAAAATGCAAGTGTTTGAACCTAAACCACTACGTATTTATAGATTCTGTGAAGAAGACAAATCATATTGACTCGTAGACTACAAATTACGAGTCGACACTTGTCTCTCATAGTTGAGTATGCATCGTTCTGCTTGTTCTCTCAGAGTGTATACCCCTATGCCGCCATCCTACCGTCACAATGTTTTGCACGGAATCTCATAATCTACACCTGATTTCTTACCTGTATTATTCTTGTCTTTTATTGTAGAGAATGTAAATTATAATGCGTATTTTTTAAATTTTAGTTGACACATCTGAAGCTGTACTTATTCAAAATATGGTTTAGTCGATTGTTCAAACTTTGAATAGAAAGAGGGAAATCAATCTCTTGTATCCTCCCGCGTTGCCATTTTTTTAACACTTGGATTATTACTAGTTTTGTATTATTGGTAGGATATTCATATACATAATTGTTTCAATAAATTAACCATGGAGACTTCAAAATAATATGAGAGCATAATTCGCAGATTTTTAAATATATAATGGCAGGCGTAAAAAGCGATATCCATTCTCTGTCCCACCAGTGACATATTTATAGATGAATACCAGATAGGTTTTTATGTTCTAATATTAATAATCAAAAGAAAGGTACCATAACTATTCATTACCAACCAAGTTTCATTTCACATACAATTTAATTATTTTTAATATTAACATGAGGCCACCTTGTTACCAAGCTATGCAAGCACCCATTCCTCGAAAATTACACAGTCGATAATGCTTAAATATTGATTAAAGTCTTTTAAATTAGTTATTTTTCTTCAATTAATCAATTTTTATTTTCAAAAGACCCCCCCTCCAATATCATTTTTATTTCACTTAAGTTCCTCTCCACCATATTTAATGTCATATTCTACGCCATAGATATCTCCTTCCTCTTGGACACCCCTGACATCCATGCCGGTGCGAAAACAGCAGTTTCATTCCTGTACTTGGGTTGTTCAGTATGCATAATGTTGAAATTAAGACATTAGTTAAATGAAGAAAGAGATTGCATGTCAGCGAATGTGGGAAATAAAGTCTCAAAATTTGTTCATGACATGTAATGATGTTCGTGTCGAAGTCAAGCAACGGTAAACGAAACCTTAATCAAGACTGTAATAATAACCGACAAAAATTCTCTTAAGTTTATCTATTAGCAATATTTCTTAGCTATATTCTTAGAGAACGAAGCGTTAGGAACAGAATAAAATGGTCACCCGTGAAACCGTAACCTCAGGATCGACATCTCTGCTGGTCGCCAAATTGCTGCTTAAATAGTAGTTCGTTGGCATTGTTGAATACGGTCATATTGAAGTAAAAGCATGGCGAGTAGTAACACCATAAGCTTCATTAACGGTCCTAGAACACGTAATTTCTAGAACAAATACGTATTAGAATAATAAATAAACTTGGCTATGGTAGGATGTACAGTAGTGTATACAGATTTTTAAAAATTCAGTTAGTTTACATTGTATGCCACTACACTTTTGTTTCACTGAAGTAATAAAAACCCTAATGCAAAATCCACACACATGACACCAGAACAAAATTAATGTGAAATCCACAATCCCCGGCTCAGCGCTCACTCAATTCAATTAGAATTGGAACTGGTATGTATCACAAAAACAAGGATTACACAAACGTGGAATCTACAGACGGATACGTCTGGGAATAGAGAATGCGCACCAGTGGAAACATGGGAACAGTTGAACTCATCGATACTAAAAGGGCTGCCAGTTAAAGCGGAGGTAGGCGGCAGATCCAATGCCGATTTAAAGGATGGAGATTGTTTAAATGGACTCTCCGATGTGATTTTATTTGCTGGGTATGGGAATAGGAGAAATACGGAGCAGAAAGGGGAGACACTACTGCGAAAATTCATAGAGAAAACTGCGCGTGAGAAAATTACACTCCCACGAACAAAGACGAAAGTAATGGTGATTGGAATGAGGTATAGTAGGACCAGGAACGCAACTGTGAAGGTTGGGACAGGTGGCTAACAATAGGAGAACAGATGATGTACTGAAGTATCTTACTTGATGAAAAACTGACATTTACGGAACATATAAGCTAATGTCACATCTGCGTCTACAGAGCGGAGCGTTTTTTTCTCCGACCTGTGTTATCTTATGGACAATGTCACATCTAGCGGGCGCGGAGCAGAGCGGAGATCTCCGCTGCTTCCTGCGCGACCTTGTCGCCAGCTGAAGTTCACAAGTGTTAATAGATGGGTGTATTGAGAGAAGCGAGGAAGACAGCGGGTGACTTCTTACACAGTGCTTACCCTGAATATAATTTCCTTCAATTTCTACTAACTGATTATTAATTATATCAATGTTCATATTAGATATTGCAACACTGAGTTATAAAATCACTGAGTATTTGTTCTAATGCTTCCTCACTTCTTTATTAAAAAAAACTTATAGCGTCCTTTTTAGTGGAGTTCGTTTTTCTGAAGCTTTCTTATTTTCGTGTTTTACTATTTTTGAGTTCTTATTGTATTCTTCTGTTTGTATTTTAGTCTTTTCAGATTTTCGTTGTGTAATTGTCAAAAATTTGCCGTGGTTTTATTTAAAAAGAGAGAAATGCGCGTTTTCACTTCTACATTTTAAAGCTCTACATTTCAATTATATGTAATATTTGTTCCTCAATTTTAGTTCTATGTCGTACTATTTTTGTGAATTTGCATTGTGTTGTGTTTTTGATTGTCCGTGTATTTGAAACGAACTAAACACGACTTCCTAGAAATCTAATAGAAACTTGTCGAGAAGGGAAGTTTCAAAATATTGAGAAATTTTTCTGTACAGTTCGCTTTTAATTATCAAAATTATATGATATTAACAATTTTTGAACATATATGAAAGATTATCTTACTTACAGTTGGCATTATTTAAAGCGTAAATTAAAAATTTATAATACTACTTAATATTAACTGTTTTTAAACAAAAAATATTGAGTCAATCATGTTAAGTATTTTGGATGGTAGTTATCAATCAATAATTATTGATAAATTACATGGTAAGAGTACAATATATATCGTAATCGTCAATAAAAATGTACGTTATTTATTTTTTATATTAGTATATTTAACGATTTCTGTTTATTGACATCTATGTATAGTGGGTCTATTTCTATTATTCATAAAATACGAAAATAGTCGCCGTGGTGTTTGTTGCACAGTAAACAATAACTACTACTTTAAATGTTTTCATTACCTATAGCTATATGTTTTACAATAAAAGCGTTGTGTAGTTAGCGGGCAGTTGCATAAATGCTCTGAACAAGACCTGTGCGAAACATGTCTGTTTTCGTCCTGAAGTGACCTTGTTCCTTCCACCCCCACTCACGTTCCCTTTTTCCTGCCCGCTGACGCCAGCTCCGCTAGGTGTAGCTTTGCACGAGCGGAGCGGAGGAAACGCAGATGTGACATTAGCCTTAGAGGTCATATCAAATAAAGTGAAGAAGTAGTATTAGAATTTCCAACGAATGGGAACAAACAAGCTTACAATTGGGAAAAGAGAATTACTATACTTGTACAAGGGAATATTATTGCCAATTATGGGATATTGTGCAAGTGTATGGTCGGAAAGAATCAATCATAGTTATGTCCAACGAAGACTATGTAACATATAACGACAATGTATGGAACAAATGAGTGGTGGTTATAGATGCATCTCGACAAAAGCTCTCCAGGTACTTTTACGACTTGTGTCAATAGACTTTGAACTACTCAAACCAGCGCTAAGATACAAGGTTCGAAAGGGAGAGACAACAGAACTAGAGTGATTAGAAATAAATAAGGAATCAACATAATGAAGGAAACAAACAACAGACAAGCTGCTCATGTGTTAGCAAATAAGAAAGGACAACGCAAAGGAGGAAAGTGGACTATGTAAATTTATATGTGATCGAAACAAGGAGGAATATAATAGTGAGGTTGCTTTTTCGTATTACAACATGAAGTAACATTTTTGGAAAAGAACAAAAGCGGTTTAAGCCAAGTGCAGCTCTAATTTGATTTTGACAGGACACGGCGACATTAATAACTATTTAACGAAAGTGAAACTGAAGAACAATGTCACAAGTATTTGCGGAAAGGGTAGAGAAACGGTGGACCACATATTACATGACTGTGAAAAACATAGTTTTGAAGGATGTTGGTGGATACATGTGATGAAAAGGACAGGTACACTGGACAATTGGGTAAAACGTACGAGACGAAACAACACACAACATAATGGAGGAATATGCGAGTAAGTTATTATGTGTTAGAAGTGTGATTACGAAAGTAATGGATAACAGTAGTCAGATGGAAAATAACGTGGAGAAGGATACACACGATAAGAAAAGTTAAAGAGAGAGCAAACAGCTCAGAACAGGGATTTCTGAGATATAATAAAATGAAAACAAATAACGTGTTTGCTTCCTATGATATTTTCGGAGAATTCTGGGCTTCTCTGAATCTGTGATCTTCTCTTTCGAGGATTTCGAAATATTTCGTAAACAGACATTCAATTTTAACCGTAGATGTAAAAACTCTTTAATAAACCCTTTTGCACAAGGTACCCCTCAAGAATCAATATTAGGTACCATCGTCTTTTTAATTTACATCAATGATCTCCCTCACAAATATAGACATCACTCGTATGCATATGATTTACAGAAATGTTGTTACAAACCAAATGTTTGTAAGGGGTTCTCATTTATTATTATTGTTTATTATGTATTTATTATTATAAATGTTCTATAACAATTGTATTTGTGTATAAACATTCAGTGTCTATATACACATTCATTGTATATAGGCGCTCTTTGAGCTATAAGCTCCATGCTTATACAATTGATACTTATCGATAGTGAATTTCGATACAATCGAAACTATCGATACTGAACGCGCTCACTGTGCAAGCTCCATGTCTCAGCATTAGTGAACGCGCCCTATGTGCACGTTCCGTGGGCAGCTATAAATACAGCTGCACTCAACGTCTCTACATCCATTCTACAAAGTTCGTCGTGGCATCCAGTTCCACTACATCGTCGTGCGTCGTGTTTCGTCGTGGCGTAATACCACTGCTATGATCAGTGCGTCACCATGCTGAGAGGAAACTCGACATAGTCTATCCAGTACAGTATACATCGTCGTGCGTCGTGTTTCATCGTGGCGTAATACCACTGCTGTGATCAGTGCGTCGCCATGTTAAGAGGAAACTCGACATAGTTTACATTCAGAGCATCATAATGACACTCTGAAACTCGATTCAGACTACTGATTGTGACTTCACCGATTAAGGACACTCAAGATTATTCGCCTTCGGGTAAAACATTAACATCCATTCCATCGTCGTGCGTCGCCGCGTAGTGTCATGTATCGTCGTGGCGTGAAGCCAAGCTGTTGTGCTATCTCGTATAGTGTGATACGATGAAACTTATGTTTCATTCAACAAACTTTTTGGACCATGATTTCTTAAATTGAAATATTACTGTTGTGCTATTTTATCGTATAGTGCAAAGTTCGCAGCCAAGCAACTTCGAGCACAAATGCTCATAATATTCTCTAAGTTACAGCAGCATGTTCACCAAACATCACTGCTGATCTGGTACGAGATCACCATTCCGACAGAAGACCTCGGCCAAGCATCCGTAGGCAGCCGGAACATCACGTCAACCAGGAAAACTACTCCACGGAAGACCACGGCAACGCGGCCATGGCAGCGGAGAGAGGGCTACTGATAAGCCCTTCACTTTACTAAGTATATATTCTCGTAATAACGAGATCTGCATTTAGAATCGCTTGATCTAATGCACAACTCATTCCTCGTAAGTGGGGACTACATCGAGAGGATTTCTCGATGGATTTACAAATCCTGCGCTTATTTAAGGTTTCTAAAAAACCAACTCAAATTTACTAAAGCAGGTAACTTGTAACTATCACTTAGTTGGTCTGGGGGGCGTTCTCGAAAACTCGAGAACAGAGGGCTTTTTTTATATTTCGTGGAGATTTAACAATCCCACTTCATCTTTTGCAAATGTCCACTATAGTAATTCTGTATAAATTTGGGAAACGGGATACCAGGGGAATGTTATATGAACAATGGTTCATGTTTATAATTGTTTAAACTCTGTTGAAAGTGTTGTTCACAGAGCGTTGGTCGCACACAACGACCAACTTCAAATTTGCTACTTCAGTATAAAGTTTGTAATTCAGTATATGTAGATTTAAGAAAATATGTGTAAATGTTATATTATAATAAAAGTGAATTTGTGAATCCGAAGCGTGTCCATAAAAAGAACCCTATCATACCTTAATCTTCTCCATGCTTGTTGAAACACACAAGTCCCCCCCTATATATTGTTCGTTTTACGACGATTGGTTATTCGTTCGTAACAAATGTGTCAGTGGAAAATTACTTCACAATTTTTCCTTTAATTCACCGAAAGTATTGTCATTTGGTACCTTTACTACACAAATGGTCAGCGCAAAATAGTCTTCTATCAAATCCTTCGGAATCGCAAATCATGAAAATTGATGATAAAATATATAAATAAAGAATATGAGTAAACCTTCTTAATGTAATGACTGACAAAATTATAGCTCTTCGCTTCCCACGATCGAAAATCTCTGAAAATTATGAAGTAGTAAACTGTGAATATCATGTTTATAAAGTATGCAAAAACGTTCACGCCATAATATATTCACTGAAATGTGCTGGAAAATGTCTATCCATAAAAACCAAGGAAGCGTTAATAAAATCTATTTTGTCAACCACTTTTAGAATGAGGTGATATGATAATCATTAACTGAGACAATTCATGGAATCTAGAATTTCTGTATTCGCCTCGTATATGATATAAAAATTGTGCTCACATTTCGGGATATGAAAAATCTAATAAAATTATCAAATTAGATTAAGGATTCATGTCTTAGATTTTTGTACAAAATTATCAAATTCGATTATTCTTCATGCTTAGCAAACAATGTTACGATTATTATTTTATTCTGATTTCAACAACAAAACTTATGTAGTATTCCAAAATGCGTACAAAATATGAATGAAATAGAAAGGGTGCATTACAAGATGCATGGTCCAGAGGACTTTATCATTAGTATTTGTATAATATTTCTTTCAAATTCATGATCAATTTTTTACATTTTCACGGAAGTTCTGACTGATCTGCTTTCTTGATAGCAACGTTTGTGCCTTGTTAGGAGAGAAGAGGTTTTGGGAAATCGGAGAGGAACTGTTTGGCGCTCCCCACTCCAAGAGCGAGCGAATGTCAACGCGACGTGAGGCTGCTGATCAGGAAGACGTGCTCTACTCAGTATGCGCAGAGGATCTGCGAAGGCGTAGAATAGCGGGAGAGCTGGGACCCCAGGCGACACAGCAGCGACACAGCACCTCACGCCCAAGAAGGAAGAGTTGATGCTACTCTCTGTAGCGCCACGACACGAACCCTTCCTTTGTGTCTTCTGACGTTCTTCGACTCTTGATTGCTAGGTAACGAGAAAACGCATGGGGAAAGTTGCAGGAGAAGAAATGAATTTTTTTATATTGGAATTGTACTCTTTGAAGGAGAATGAAGTTTTGGACAGAAAATACTCCAATTTTCTGGAGTTCAAAGGTATAACAAATTCACATTTTCAAAGTACTTTCAATGCAACGAATCTTTCAAAGGTTTTTCACTTAAGGCATATTATTGCATTTCAACTAAAACGAAATCCCTACCCTACTATTATCCGAACAATAACTGCAAAGATATTTATGTTCCTCCAATATGTATTTTCGTCTATGAAATATTATGTCCACACAACTATAGATTTTATTTTGTGTGCCTATACTTGGGCGAAACGTGGTGTAGTAGATTGTGGAAATGTCTCGTGACGCTTCTACCTCTGGTGACGATGGTTCATACCCCGGGATGATCCAATTAGAATTTGCAGAAGTAGATTGCCATTACACCATCTCACATCGTTTCTCGCCCATCACTTTACTCATTATACCGGAAACTCCCTACCCCAAACTACCACAACCCCTTGTATTTCTCCAGCAGGAATTATTTTTGCGTTATATTGCAGATTAACCCTTCGATATAATTTATTGATGACAAAAATAGCACAAAACACATTTACAAAAAATTTCCTTGATGACATCGTAATTAGTTCGCAAGATATAGCGAAAATTCGGAGAAAATACATTTTACACATCAACCATTTGTATGGGGATCGGTATCCAAGACATAAATTTTTTAATGGAGCGAGGTGAATGTGCCTTGTCGCGCAGATTCATAATACTGAGCAGGCCGTGATGGCGCATGAGTTGCAGATGAACTTTCGTTCTATATTCTTAGTAGGACACTTAGAGTAACACACATTACCATTGTTGAGCTCGCATGTTGAAGTCGACCTCACTTTTTCTTTCAGTATTTGTAAAGTGCAGCGTGCTACTGAAGCTTACGTACTTAGTGCGACATGAGATAGGAGACATGTGGTAGGGGCAGGTTAGAAGGTCGGCAGGTTAGCTAGGTTTACCAACAACATGGCCCGTGTAGAGGTGTTAGTTGTAGTAGTTTGTAATAGGAGTTAGTGGGATAGAAGGAGGGTTCGCTTTTCAATTGTCACAGCTATATGAAATGAGATATTGAAGTGAAAAGCTACATATGTTTTTCTCTGGCTTCGCCAATAATTGAACCAGAAGTGACTCAGTGACAGGCAAACATGCTAGCCACTGAGATACCAGAGGCGCAAAAACCTCACCTTGAGCAGCCACTAAGTTTCGGAAATTTGTAAAAATTGGAAATTTTCAATGACTTAAGAAATTGTGAAGTAATTTCATCTTACTAGTCATTAGTGATATTCGTGTATGTTTAATAATAATAATAATAATAATAATAATAATAATAATAATAATAATAATAATAATAATAATAATAATAATAATAATAATAATAAAAATTCTGTCATTCGACCTGCTCTTTAATCAAACCGTATGTTTTGGATGAGGATTGAGTAAGATGTAATACTGTTTCGTCTTTCTGATGAAAGTCCAATGTAGCATTTTGTACAGATTTTCGAGCACAAAAAGTTTCGAGTGAGAATACATATTCCCAACGCAATATGTTATGTATCACTGAAAATTATTTATCTGATCTATAATGTGAGGTTTTATAAACGGGACAACATTAAAATACTTAGAAAAAATTCAAATTTGCCAGTTGTTAAAATGCCAATAGTGACATGAAAACAAGCAGTTATTGCACAAGAACTTCCCTTTCTTGTCTAATACCTATACCTCGCGAAAACAACAACGCTTTCTACACCACATGTCTTTAAAAGGACTGATTGCTGTATTGAGATGCGACTGTACTGAATACAGGAATCCCGCTTGGTTATTTCTAGACTTTCTCTTACAAACGTTGTTGGAACGCAGTCGTCTCGCGATGTTTCATTTTGCGTACCGTTCATAGTAAGAGGTAAGGTAAGGTAAGGTAAGGTTTAATGCATATGAGAGTACGAACGACGGGCTCTAATGACCTCGATGTTGACAAGCCCTAAAGCCCCATTTAAAAAAAAGTACGAACGAGGGTATGAGCGGAATAAGACCTGGAGTAGTGAATGTATGTTTCCTTAGCATACGGAAACGCCGGATAACACTCGCGCGTAATAATGTGAGTGAGGACACATTTGTTCTAATAGGATTCGGAAAAGAATGAATGAAAGGAGATTTTGTGCTTGCGTAAAGGCGACGTCCTTCAAATACAATGACAACGAAGGAGCTGATTTGGAAATACTAGAATACATCCACTATAATTTATACAGAATAAATATTTATTTGAATTATGAAGACTAGCACAATCATCACTTGCTTATTTTTGCAAAACACATTTTAAAATGTATTCTAAGCCTCCTATGGATTCAAATTATCAAAAAAGTAATGATAATTTATAGTAAATTTATGTGTTAAAATTATTATATTTATACCTAAATTTGAAACAAAATTGAACTCTTTCAGGTTTAAGGAGTATTTGAGTAAAAAGAAACTATGAAAATCGATGGAGTATTTTGGGAAATAAATTTTGAAAACAAGTGTAGCTTTGGATATTTTAATCTTGAAATAACCTTTGGTGTGCGACAGGAAAGAGTTTCATGGCTTGCCACAATAGAATATACCCTAAAATTCAAAATCTTACGGATATAGAAATATTATGAATTATTTAAGTATATTTTTAAATTCTGGTTTCATCTAGACTTACCTTTAGCATAAAGGGACTAATAAATCTTAATTTTTAATGGAATTGAATGAAAAAACAGATTTTTAGTCAATTCTGAGATGGTCGATTTTTTTGGTCGGTTATGAAAAGAATATCTCATGATGGCACACTACACGAAAAAAACTCAGCATAAAGTTAGCTGTGAATACTCAGGCGTTTGCTGTCTAGCGGACAGACAGTACAATTAGCTGCCACACTTATGCTGTAGCTGCCCTAAAATAGTTTTTGTCTGAATGTGATCAATTTTCTATCACTGCGGAAGGTAACGCTGTTTTGTCTGGGAGGAAGAAAGTTTCATCAACAGCTATAGCATACATGTTTTGCGCGCGACATTTCAGCCCCGCTCAAAAATCCGACATAGCTACAAGAGCTGTTGTTTGTTCCTCGCCGCTGATCTCGTTCGTAGTTGCAGCTAAATAACACTCGGCTGCACTGCCTTCTATGCATTCGGTTTGTTGACTCATGACTGAGGCTTTACGTCTCAGCAGTTGTTTTACGGAGTCAAATCGACCATGGCTTTCGCAACTATGAATAGTTGTTTACTTGAACAAAATGATTCATTACGACTAAACAACGCCATCCCGTCGTTGCGTAACCCGTAATTTGAAGTCTAGACGACAAATATTTACAGTGTTTTCATGACTTCGAGCAACCGTACACTGATGATATTTTTGAAGGTTAATGTTGGCGAATACCTAATTATTATTTTAAATAATGATATTTTCAAATGTATTAATCTAATAAGAGTAAATTTCAAGTATATTCAAAATAAAGAAACGTTTGGATACATAAAAACTATTTTCTTGGTATTTAAATATATACTTTTCAATATTTTAGAGATGATTACTATTTTACGTATTTTCTATTCATAGTACCAATACTATGGTGTCAACTCTTAGAAAACGTAACACAAGGTAATAAAACATACTGCAGTGGTTCAATGCTAGTGTTCGCGCCTTCAGAGAGAAGGGACCCTGGAATACTGGCGTGGTCGGATACCTGATGATGGACGTCGAAAAAAAAGAACGTTTGCTGTACGCCTGTGATGAAACAAGGTAAGACCATGGAGTTGTAATAAAAATGAAATTGAGAAAAAATATCGAGAAGAAAGCATGCAGATAGTCGACATCGACTCACGTCGAATCAATATTACATGCTCACTGGTTGGCAATATCATATACTATTGGTTCCCTTTTCTTATCTTCTAGATAAGCTACTTAGCTGTGAGAGCTAATGCTGTGCGCTGAGAAACAGAAGGTCGAAAATTCACGTCATAGCAGACGAATGTTAGCTGTGCGAGCCCATGTTTTGTCTGTCCGACTGGCAGCCAATACATCAGCTACTCAATCTCAGGTATTTTTTCAGTGTAAGAACCACTGTAACGAGACCAAATGGGACCGAATTCTGCGTGTGTTTTCTTACTGGACACTTTGGAAGACACTGAATTTTTTATTTTCTGCTGCTAAATCGATCTTTTATCCTACTACAATACACTGATTTCTGTAACTTTACATTTTATTCGGCAACGGTACAGGTGCTGTCTACTTGATAGATAGTTCTGCCTAGTCCCACGTAACAACAATTAAAAGGACGCAAAACTTAAATAAATGAAAAGTGGAGCGAAAGTATCGATTTCCGAGTGGGAAAATTACGATTTCTTTTCATTTTTTTGCCTATATTACAAAAATATATATTTACTCCCTTCATATCTGTGTAATCGTTGACTGCAACACAAACATGTATTGGACCATTTTTATTGATAATTTAATGTTATTTAATACAATTTACCGCAAACTTTTAACTATACCTCATAGTTTTCGAGATATTTGCGAAGGATACTTTCATCCCCTTATCCCCCTCCCCCGAAACCCGACGCTCCATTTGGTGTAACATTTTCACACTTATCAAGAGGGAGGTATAGAAAAATTTAGCGTGACGTAGAACTTTTCTCTTTGAATGTTTGGGTTTGGTCTATACCTAAAAGTTTATTCTAGAAAATGTAGATTTGGCACATTCTAAAAAACCCTTTTTATTGATGATGAAGATTGTTTTTTGCATAATTTTGTGGTGGAATTACCACCAAACTCTTAAGTAGTTTTCTAAACATACACATAATTTGATTTATGAGTGTGTAACGTTGCTTTTTAAAAAAGTCCCAGTAAGAACGCTATTGATAACTAGTTATTCATATTAGGGAGCTCATACAAGGGCAAAAGCACGGATCTGCTCTCACCTCTAGGTTCAGAGAAGTAGTTTCCCGTGGTGAGATCATGATTCGCTACTTAATCATCCACGTCAACGCGACTTGAGAAATTCTAAAATATTACGACTTACTTCCATAGTACGACGTATTTTGAGGTGGAAGATTATTCTCTTCTAGTTACTTTTTCTGTAACTGATTCTCGACACTCGTCCATTTGTTTGTAATCTTCGTTCGTCAATAAATAAACCTGTATGATTTGAACTTTCTTATCTATTCAGTTATGTTAGGCTACAAATATTTTATTTTCCCATCTATTCTATTATATAGCTTAGGTTTTCTTACGAAAGAAGTGCTAAATTAAACTTCTGAATCTTACGATATCAAACAACTACCGACCCCTACCTTGGAAACTTGATTCCACAAAGCTCTTTTGCTACACTACTGATGCATTTTTTAAAATATATTCGCATCTTCCACAATTGACGTTGAAAGAAAACCTCTCATGTTGTCCCAATAGATGAAAGATAAAAAAGCAATCTGAAATTACTCTGGGCTAGTTACTCTCATAAATGAATAAATTTATCGTAAAAAATGCAGGTACAAATTGCGTATGAGCATATGGAGGACAATAAACTAATGTACTCTCCGGAAGCAAACAAGGGACCATCCCATCAATTCCGATCAAGAGTCCTTATGCAGAGAAATTGAAAATTTTAGCATACTCCTTACATAGGAATAAAAACTTACGTACGTATTATAATATCA
Organism: Laupala kohalensis; assembly: GCA_002313205.1. Lineage (NCBI taxonomy): Eukaryota > Metazoa > Arthropoda > Insecta > Orthoptera > Trigonidiidae > Laupala > Laupala kohalensis. The sequence goes on along the minus strand of NNCF01128631.1, from coordinate 206,852 downwards.
ACAGAACAATAAGAAAACCCTCTCTTGGAACACCAAAATAAGACATTATAACACAGTAATTACGCCGGAGGCACTCTATGCAACAGAGACACTAGTCATGGGGAGGAAAGGGCAAATAGAGAAACTGGAAATCAAGGAGAGAAACATTTTGAGGAAGATCATGGCTCCCATATTCCAAAAAAACAAAAGTTTTCTATAGGAACAAAACCCTCTACGTAAAGTCGGAGAGACTCTCGGATACTATAAGGAAAGGGAGGATTCATTTCTATGGACATTTATACAGAATGAATCCTGACAGATTAACTAAGCAAATATTTGACTTCTTTTATGAAAAGAAGAATAAACCCAATTGGTTTAAGGAAGTGGAAAAGGCTCTGAGAGAACTACAGATTACCGAAACCATATAGAAGAATGGTACTGCCAAGACCATGACCAAAGACAAAACTAAGAGGTTCCAAATCAAGATCAATACCAGAAAATCGATTCAGATATCAAAGGAGCAAAGGAGGAGGAGATCCAATATAATGTAGAACTATTGGGAGAAAAAGAGAGCACAAGCATCTAGGAAGTGATTGGTCTGACGTACCCCAAAGATGGATGATTCGAAGAGAAGAAGAATATCAACAGAAAATCAACAGAAAATCAACAAATGTGTATTTAATAAAATGCAAAACGAAAAAGAAAATTTACAAGTACGTAGTATTAGTTAAGTAGTTCAAGTACGTGATAACAACTATAGATTATTCGGAATGTATATTGTTCCTAAATAACAACTAAAAAAAGCTCTAAATTTCTGATTATTACAATACTATTAGGGATTACTTATGGTTTTTGTTTTGCAGGTGAATTTTAAAAGGTAATAATGTATTAATGTTAATATTAGTTATTATCATTAAGTCATAAGATTGGTTGCCCCAGTATAACTCAACATTGACGAATATATCTAATATTACATTGATAAAAGAAACCATAAACTGTCATGGGTGCGACCGAATATCGTTTTGTTGTTTAAAATAGTCATTTATAATTTGAAACTTATTTATGAGTCATTGGATGTATTGGATAGTTTCCCTCACTCGAGACCTAAAATTTGTGAAACAGCTGTTACTGATGAACTAGAGAGGAAACTTTTCCAAATTTTGTGTCACGGGCGGGAAATGAAACGTTTAGATTTTGTTTCATAATCTCTATGAAGAATAGCTTAACTTTCTTTCTGACCTTAGTTTTTCTAAGAAGTGAAAATTTGCTCTTCAAATATATACTGGGATAGCATTGGTTAGTGCCCTGGATAAAACAACACCGCCAACATGGTAAAATTCATTGCGTAATACTTCACGTTGATCTATTGAAGGGTCAACTTAATTTCACATTTCCTAAATTAAACTATTTATGTTGAAAATTGTTTCAGGGAAAGAAAATTCAACTTTCAAAGATACCAAAATCAACAATGAACTAAATTATTTCAAAATTATATTTTTCTAATGTCAGATTCAGGTTCATATGGAATAGCTCATAAATAAACCAGTTAGAGGATTGTGATTCAAAATCCCAAAATTTACCTCATTCTCACGTATGCTTGTTATGTTACTACATTTTTTCTCCTGTTTTGACATAATAAAGTTATCTTAAATCTTTACTGTGCAATCTTGATGAATGCACTTCAACGCCCTTGTGTATGTTTGAACTTGGATGCATATATTCAACATCAGTGTATTTCTGTAGGAATTGGTTGCACAGCATGTTTCACTGTCTTCTTCCACGACTCAGTTTCTGTGTCTTAATTAGAAAAAAGTATACATTTAAGCACACTTATATGACCGTATACTTCTTAAATACCTTGTAACGAAGATTCGTAGTGTGACATTTCCCACACTTATATCCCTGTTTATAATAACCCCGTGTTTTTACAATTATTCTTCAGACAACGGGGTAATTGTAAAATACGAACTCTTTTCTAACGAAAAGTATGAACATATGTCATTGTAATTGTTTTCATTTGTTACTTTTCGATGTTTACACTTACCCAATAGCCACAATTTTCCTTGCATATTTTGGAACAAATGTTGTAAACACAGACTGATAATTTTACTGATTATCAGTACGTCTAATAATCAGAAATATCTTATTCAAATTTATTTTTTTACATTTTATTAGTTATTAAACTGGATAAACCTGTTGTATCAACCATGTATCGAGACATATTGTAATCACTACTGAAAAAACACTAAAAACATTTTCTAAGGTTTCCAAACCTAACGGATCGAATATCATTTCATATTGTTTCCATTCAAGTGCTTCATTCAAAGGTGTGATAAAGTTTACGTAAGTACAAACGGAATCATAAGTTTAACTTCTGGGTGCATTAAAATTAATTATTTTTCTGTATTTAGATTTACATCTTTATTAACTTATAAATAACGTACTCTGTTGTTGCACTGTTCAAATATCGTCGCCGTAAATAGAATTATTCCAATATTTTACCATTTGTTTTCTTAATTCTTTTTGTAGTTATTCATTACACTCTAGCATAATATTTCCTTAGTTATTGTCGAATTAATTTATCTTCAATTGTCGTCCTAAATTATTATTTTGTCACTTTAGTTGTCGGTTTGTTTATTTACTTATTTCAACCCTGCCCTATTGTTGCACCCAAGTTTTCGTAGAATTATTACATCATTTTACAATTCGTTTTTCTTGATTATTTCGTATCTATTTACATTTTAACATAATATAGAGTAATTTTTGTCGAATTAACTAACCTCCAGTGGTCGTCCTAAATAATTATTTCATTCATTTTTGACGTCGATTTGTTTGTATATTTAATTTATTTAATATCTCATTTATAACTCCCGTAGTAATAAATATATTATTATACTAATATCCTTCATTCAGTGTTAGTTGTCAGTTTTCGTGTATTCTCATTTCGTTTTGTCAAGTTGCTAACTAAATCACAACAATGGACACTATCGCATTCCTCAACTCACTCAAAGCGGATCTTCCGAAGGCGTACAATGACATGGTACAGTATATTGACACACGAATCAGTGCGCTGGAAGAGGTCAATAAGAACACGATCGGCGGTTGGACTACAGTCAGGAATTCTCGCCGTTCTTCCAACTGCTACCACCCGGTTAGACCAACGACACATGCACCACCCCAACTCTTAACTCAGAATAGGTTTAGTGTGTTAGATGACATGTCCCTGTTTCCTCCCTTACCTGCTCGTTTCATCCCCTCCCGTCCAGTACCCAAAACTTTCAAAAACCACGCACTGGTAAGCACAACCGCCCAAAACCACGTAAAGTAGTGCTACCCAGAGATGAAACCAACACTTCCACGCAGAAATCAAACGTGCTCATATTAGCTGATTCGCACGATCGTCAGATGTCCTCCGTTTTGCGTGAATTGCTTCCTAGCCAGTTCTCAGTCTTCGGTTTCTTTAAGCCAAACACTCGTTTGGCTGAAGTTATTCGAGAACTGGACACCTACACCAAAAAATCTCACAGAGCGGGACACAGTAATCATCATAGGTGGGCAGAACGATATTAACTTGGCCGGTCATTTCAACACGTCTGAACATCTACAAAAACTAAAAACGGTCTCTCTGCACACAAACATAGTACTCTCTAACTTGCCTCCACGCCTCGGCGTTACACAAATAAACCACGAAATTAACCTGGCAAACATCTCCCTAAAACATCACCTGGCAGACAAAAATCACATTTTTTGATTTGCAACCACACCTGAAAGCCAAGGACTTTACCCAGCATAGTTTACATCTCAGACTGTCTGGGAAACATCACTTCGGTTCTCTCCTAGCTTCACATCTGACCTCACATCATCCACCTGCCCCATTACCCACTCCTACACCTCCTCCTGCTCCTACCTCATATCCTCCTCGTTCATCTCCCTCTGCCATCCCATCCCACATCACCATCTCCTCCTCCTATCTCCACACCCATTTCTTCTGTTGTCCCCGTTCTTTCAACTACTGTTTCCTCATCTCCCACGTCCTCATCTATTCCTCCATCCACATCTCCTACCGCCCCCAAACACAGTTACAACTTGCGCTCAGGAGTATGATGTGGTACTCGAAGGTGACAATCGCGTTCGGGTGCAGTGTGTTGGCTTGATCCGGAACTAGAAGCTGCACCAAATTCAAATTCCTCTTCACAATCTAACGTCGATTCTATTTCTCATAAATCACAAACTCTTTGCGAAAATAAAATAATTATTTTTCATCATAATGTCCAATCCCTCTCAAATAAATTGACAGACATTGAAATTCTGGTACGTAAAAATCCATTCGATTTGCTATGCCTCAGAGAACATTGACTTTCAACTAACAACATCAACGATACTGCTATTTCTAATAATTATTTAGCAAGTTCTTACTGTCGGCAAAATTTTAAAGGAAAAAATCCCCACGGAGGTACGTGTATCTATGTTCGTAATGATATTTTATCTTCTCCACTGCCAGGCTACGAGAATTTTTGCGTAGATAGTGTGTTCGAATTTTCTGCAGTTGAACTGACCGACACCGGTATTATTGTTTTGTGTATTTATAGACCTCCTCAATCGGATCTTGACATATTTTTTCGGAACTTCGAAATTGTTTTAAAACATATCACACATAAATCTACTAAATCTATCGTTATATGTGGTGATATCAACATCGATTTCCTGAGTATATCCGACTCTGCACATTCACCAATTAATCGATTCAAGAATCTTACCGACTCCTTGAACCTTATAACTACGATATACGACCCCCACTCGCATCTCCGGCTCATCTCAAACATTGCTAGATCAAATTATTGTCAACAATGGAATCTCGTTTCTCTCTGAAATGTTTATCGCCGGATACAGCGATCACGTTCCTCAAGTATTGACTATTAATAATAAGCTAATACTTCACAAGTTTTCAAGAGAGTTAAATGACACAAATGAATCCATATTTATAAATTATAGAAGAAACATGGAAAGATGTTTAAAATTGCCAAAACACCGACGACAAATTCAATGTATTTATCTCAATATCCCTAAAACATTACAACTTTAGCTTTCCCATAGAATGCAAGTTAATTAACACAAAGAAATATAATAGATGGATCACCCAAGGAATAAAAATTTATTCAAAAAACAAATGCCATTTATATTATCATTCAAAACTCTATAACCAACCACTCGAATTCCATAATTTTTTCGTAAATAAAGGATTATTCTTCAAAAAGTAGTCTATGCAACTAAAGTTATGGAAAACGAGAGTCAAGTACTAAAATCGAACAACCGGACGAAAGCCATATGGAATATTGTTAAAAATTACACGTCTACTTCTGAAAATCGCGAAGGAAATATTTGTCTATTAAACGATGGCAAAATCCTATCAAATCCTCAGGACATCGCAAATTTGTTTAATTCTTACTTCTCAGAAGTAGGTGAAATAACGAACTCAGTGTATCGAAATCAATGTCCTCCAATTATATCTACCCACGTACCCAATTCTATGTTCACTTCCTAAGTCATCAGCTCATTAAAAAACAAATTTTCAACAGGCATCGTTGATATACCCGAGTTTATTGTTAAATTTTCGTCCCACGCTATATTAAATCCACTCATAAATATTTTTAATAGTTTTTAATAGTATCGGAAGGGGTGTTTCCTAACATATTTAAGAGAGCTAAAGTGAAACCTTTACACAAGAAAGGAAACAAACTTAATATTGGAAATTACCGACCAATATCTCTACTACCCACTTTCTCAAAAATCCTAGAAAAATTGTTCTATAAGCGTCTTCTAGATTTTTTAGCAAAAAACAAACAAACAAACCATTCTCTCTGACAATCAACACGGTTTTAGGAAATCTTTTTCCATTACAAATGCCATATTTTCTTTCTTAAACATCTCTTGATCGTGGAGAAAATTCGCAGGCAGTTTTTCTTCACATATCCAAAGCATTCGATCTCATCGATCGTGGAATTCTCCTTTCCAAATTGCATTCTTTAGGCATTCGTGGACTTCCACATCAATGGCTAACTTCTTATTTAAAAGATAGATATCAACAGGTCGAAATATCCTATACTAAAAANCACTTACTTGCGGAGTACCCAAAGGTTCAATTCTCGGCCCTATACTTTTTTTATTGTATGTGAACGACATGTCATCATCTACATCAGATTGCAAAATGGTTCTTCTTGCTGATGACACTAATTTACTATGTAAATACTCCAACGCTCAAAAAGTTTTGTCTAACCTTTCGAGTTGGTTCCTTGCAAATTGTCTCATTGTAAACACTGACATAACAGTGTCTATGTCATTTCACAATAGTATCACAAAATCTTTATCCCAGGTATCTCTTTCTTTAAACGGAACACAAAAAAACTGTTACGAATACAAAATTCTTAGATCTCCATATTCAAGACAACCACAAATGGGATTGTCACGTTGACAATCTTAATTCCAAATTAAGTAAACTGTGTTGCGCATTACGAATCTCAATTAAGATTGTTAGTCCACGTATTTCCCTTTGTGTATATTTTGCAAACATTTACTCGCATTTATGTTGCGGCATTACAATCTGGGGCAATTCTAGTCAGAGTATTCCNCCGGTCAGAGCATTCAAACTTTCAGAATTCAGAAGAGGATAGTTCGGATAATTTGTAAATCTCACCCCCGAAACTCTTGTAAACCTTTATACAAGGAATTAAATATCTTAACACTTCCCTGCATTTATATCTATGAAACGGTCCTGTTTGTTAAGACCGAATTACTGAAGTGTCACCCTTGCTTTATATNTCTCGTTCACGAACACAATACTCGCAATAGTAATAATATTCATCGCCCTAGAGTGTCAACCACTCTTTGCCAAAAAGGACCTTATCATTCGGGAATCGTTCTATAAAATTCCCTGCCTAAGAATAAAAAAAGATATTATGAAAATCAATATCTTCAAATCCGCGGTTAAAAACTACCTCGTGCACCAGTGCTTCTACACTGTAAAATAATTTATTGATTTTAATAAAAGTTAAATCCGTCTTGTGCTTTATCACGCCCTAGCTGTAGTACTTTTAAAATAACGAATAACAATTTCAAAAACTATTTTCTTGCATGATTGTTGTGTGTTTTGATTCATATTACTTTAATTTTATGTGTATTCAACTTTGGCATGGTTGTGTACATTAATTCTGTAGCCCCATCCTGACCCTTGTTTGGCTCCGGTTTTCCTTCGGGTAGAGGCGGATTTCTTATAGAGGTTCTCTAGGCTTTGACTAGGGGCGTGTTTATTGTAACAATAAATCGTGAATTTAGTGTTATTTCAATTCTTATGATTTTTAAACCCTATTCTCAGAATTATATATGGTTCTATAATAATTTTTACATGTAAAATAATTTTTTTGCGTTTAATTACAAACATATTGACATTCTATTAGTATTATAACTCGCAGCTAACTTTTTATCGTATCTAGGAACTTTCGCTGAAATTTGTGAATCCGCCTCTGCCTTAGGGCCCTTGATCGGAATTGATGGGATGGTCCCTTGCTTGCTTCCGGAGAGTAAATTAGTTTATTGTTCTTCACGTGGTCATACGTAGTTTGTACTGCTTTTTTGACAATAAAACAATAACTTTTTAAAATTACCCCGATCCTAGAAAAGCGTGAGGTAAATGTAAATGAAACCGTGGGAACTACAAAATTCCTAGAAGATAATATCAATGATTTTCTCATGGAAATCTCTTAGATTGCGGTGAACCTCAGTGCCAGGTGGCTGATAATTATGTTATGTTGAATGAAAGTGGGAGACGGGACCGAGATTCGAACCCGCGATCTAGAGCTTAGCGCGTTCAAGCGCTTACCGACTGCGCCATCTCGTATGAGACGACTCCCTTAGGAAGTACTTTATGTGGGTAGTATTTTCCAATTCTGGTTATTATTTTATTTTGAATACACACTTATAACAATTTCTTTGAAGAATTTCTATGTTTTTCCTTTAAAACCTGCTATTGTCATCAACATAGGTTTCTAAATCACTTTGTATGTAACAAATGTTTGAAACTCTGTTTATAATGCAGAATTATTTTCACGTGTTCTATTATGTGATAAGAATTACGTGAGTATCACTGAGATGCCACTGAAATCCCGTCAGCTTTTCAGAATCGAATTAAGTCTTTGTTAAACATTTTGCCGGAGCTATTTGGAAAGTACGTGGGAAAACAAGCATTGCCAATTATGATCAATTTTGAAGAATGAGCAGTGAAAAGAAGATGTGATATTTTTACCATTTAGTATGCAGATTTTTACATGGACGCAAAAATTAACTGAATAAATTTTTTGTAAAAAGTCAGTTACAAACTGCGTATGATCACGTGAAGGACAATAAATTAATTGTATATAATCGTTGTATATAAGCTAAGAGAAAACCAGTTTGCTAGGAAGCATTGAGAGAGGGAAGTGAGGTACTTTTGTCGCGTCCTCCGAAACCCAAAATTTCCGTTCAGATACCATCTCCAGAATTAGCAAGTCCATTCGAGGGGTTAGGAAGTCCACGCGACGCGACCGGTTATTTGAACGTCGTCGTCAGTTGCATGGTATTAGTGGCGTTGGGGTCGTTGGGGCATCGCGAGACATCACAGGACGATGGCGGCGATATGATGGCAGCGATAAGCACATGGCGGTGGGCGCCAACACGGCTGTAAATCACCCTGCATCGGAGAGTGAGAAAGTGGCGGCACGCCCGATTCCGGGATGGGTACTAACTGCGTCAAAGGAAGTGTAGCTCACATTGGAATGATTGGCTACAATTCGTTCTTTATGTGGCTTTGCGCGAGGGAATATTTGATGCGAGACTCCGTTCAAATATTCCCCGTTGTTCAACCAAATAAATAAATTGTATACGATCTCAGAAATGCTTTAATTAACGTTGACTGGTTTTCTTATTCATGTTGAATAATGGATTTGAAGTCCAGCAAGCAGGTAATACAAGAACAAATAATTAAAGCGAATAAGCAGTACAGAACATGAATTAACGACTCTTAAAAGCCGTGTGACAGACGCGTATACGTCGGACTTGCTTTTCTGTGAATAACCAGGAATGTAGACTCAGGATCCTCTGGGAGTAGCGTGGAATTCCTTCCAGGAGCAGGATCCCAGTTGTAGTCGGTCCGGGTTACTGGAAGAAGCGTCTTCGTATCAGCGGGTCCCAAGTCGTGGGAATGACTCGCCGTGAAGTCTCGTCGGGCTCAGGAAACCTCGGCGAGATGAGTTTCGCTTGTGGCGATAGCTCGGCGTTGTAGTAAATGTAATTGCAAGAGAAGTACTGGCTTCACAATTA
>NNCF01128631.1:73848-197503 GCA_002313205.1 Laupala kohalensis | reverse complement strand
GAGAGCTGTGATCTGTACTCGATCAGGCACATAGCATTAGTGAATGTTATTCTTGTATCATGGTGATGACTTCAAGCTTCGACAAGTGAGCGTTGATTTTCATATTATATCTTGTTGGATACTGGCTGGGACGTCATGTGGATGATGCCATTATGCGCTATCGTAATGTTGATTACGTTTCAATTATACTTGTAGGTTTATGTTCATTGACATCTAGTTCGCAGGTTCCCTGTCTGCTCGCTATTCTTTGCTACTGTAGGCCTTGGTTCTTATGTAGAGGGCCGTGGCCGTGATATTAGGAAGAAGACAAGATGGATGCATTTGTTGTGGTTGCGCACGAGGGCGACTTATAAGGCGTTGACCGTGGGGGGATGTAATCGGTATTTATTGTGACCGAAGTATATTCGAGTTGTTACACGTTCCAATTGGAATGATTGGCTACATACCGTTCTCAAGTATGATTTCCCTTGTTTTAGAATGTCTCAGCAAACAAACTCGCTGGTCTATCATGCCATCACGTCTGTCATGCCAAGTAGTTTGACTGAGCGCATGTAGTTTACCTTAAAATAAAAATATCATCTGAAATATCTCGTGTAAGAGAATTAATTGTTACATTATTTCCCCAAATATTTGTATTTGCGGAAATGATATGTAACTTGAAAATGTTTGGCTAGTGTAAAAAGAAAAGGTCAGAAATATATACTATATTTATATTCGTCCGATAATTCATGAGAAAATTCTCATAGATAAAAGAAAGTTACCGTTCAAGACCAAGCGTGAAAGCATGAGGAAATAAGCGGATTAAACATGGAATATGTAAACAGCATAAAAGCAAAGTGTGAAGGGACTCGGGGTGGCTGTCGGAATGAAGTGGGCTGTCATTCACATCCATAACTCTCATCATATTAATTATTAGTCGTGTGACAAAATAAACCAACATTAGATAAAAATTATGTTTATTATAAAATATGAAAGTATTATGCTTTGTTCTTATCTTAATACACTGATTAGTTCAATATACGCGCTAATATGGGACTTAAATTTAAAAAATTAGGAGAGTGACAAATGGTAAATTTAATTTAGATTTTATTTGCCTGAGAAAACATATATCTGCTGCACTTGTTAATGTGGATGTGATTGAATGCAGTGGTAATAAAATAATCTATAAGATTATATTTGTGCTACCCTTCTGTATATTTTCATCTCAATGAAGGGCCACTTCAGCACCTGTGCAGAATAGAGCAATTCATTTACATAGTATTGTATTTCGTTCATTATTGCCCTCCCCGTGATGCATTATATTCCATAAATTGGTGAAACAAGTTTGAACCAAATATTTTGAAAATATACAGCAATTATAGACTGAATATATCGTAATAGCAAACAACAGTTTTACTAACAAATTCTAAAGCTAAGAGGAGGAGACAAACGAAGATCAACACGTTCACTGTTTCTGAATAAAAAATGAACAGGTTGTCAATGTCACCTACTGAAGTCTAGACGCATTAGATGATGTGTGTCCTCATCTCGTTGTAGAATGGTAGTTTAAGAATTTGTCGCGGAAAATCTTTGTCGTCTAGGCAACAATTTTGAAAGCATGAGGCATCAAGAGTCATAAATTATCATACAACTTTAAAATTTCTGAAAAGCAACCTGGAGCTATTATAATGTATATTTCATATTTTGAAAATTTCTATGTTTAAGTACTTGTACCAGCGATGAGGGACCAAGGAAGAAATCTTTTTGAAGTTATATTTTTTTGATTTTCAATATTAATGAATATGATTTTTTCCTTTTCATACATACTTTACAAATAAAAGCGTGTTTTTAAAGAGATTTTTCTTTCAGTATTTTTTGTGTTTTAATCTTTTAAATAATACACTTGTTCCTTCGTGGGAAATAGATGCGTTTAATTTGTCTTAATTTACATTATTTTTAATGAATAAAATTGGAGTTATAGACGTTTTTTAAATGCACATGTCTATATATTCTCAATTTCTTCAAGGAGAAAACACATGTAGTGGTAGTGAATGGAGGAGAGCGTAAGAATTAAGATCTGTATCAAGTACTACGCGTTTCTCATTGCAAAATTTCTGCCAGAATCAGCCATGTCCATCATGATAACCATTATCAAGCAGTTAATGGGCGGGTTTTGCCCACCATTGTTTTCAGGAGTTCACAAGATTCAAATAAGGGCTTAGAGAAAACTTCTTACACACACTAAAACATTCTTTCTCAATCCTACAGTTTTCGTGATTACACTGCTCGCAAGAAGTTACGCGAACGCAATGATCAAATACAGCAATGCTTTTTATTGTAAAAAAAACAACTTTATCTGACAACTTAAAAAGTTTACAAAAATTTGAACCAGAAAATCCAATATTCGGTGAATAGAAAAATCCAGCAAGAGACACTATGTGTTCCTCAACAATTTACGAAAACTCTTTCAATACCTCACCATCACCTAATGTAGAGATGTCGAGTTCTTTACTTGCTTTGAACTACAACATAACATATTCTTAATCAGAAATATTTTAAAATTCATATGCCTTAAAACAGAGAGTAATTTTGTGAATATTGGGAATAGATCTTTTTGTGTTTGGAACCAATAAATATTTAGAAAAAAGTGTATTCGCAATTTTTTTATAACGGAGAAATTATTATGAACACAATGTTTGTAAAAGTGTTGAGTGTGTTGATATACAATTATCTTTATTATAATAATCCATTTGGTAGTTTAAAATTCAAAGATATAAAAAATACAGCTATATTTACAGAGACTTCAATACTTTTACTCCATGGAAAGGTAAATACTATTAATATAGGTATGTGTACGTACAGAATATAGATAAGTAGAGTCTCAATTGCTAAACTAATTGCTTTGACTTGAGACGTATCTCTCCTGCATGGGGATTCTTCATTTACTCAGTTCCTGAAGACCGGTACGGGCGACGGAGGGCGAGCGTCTGCAGTGAAGCGAGAACGCTGTTGCGTCATACACCTCCCAGCGCCACTGTGCGTGTGAAAGCTCCGAAGCGGTTGATGCGCGGAACGTGAGGACCAGGAACATTGGGCTGGGGTAAAAGAAAAAAAATATTGTTTCGGAAACGCGCGTATCTCTAAATGAGATTCACCCATTCATTAATCTGTGGGTTTTAGTCAGGGTGAAGTAAATCGCGAAAAACCTCGATCCCCGAATTTCTTGTATTTAAACATTCATATACTATACTAAACCAACTAACATTGAAAAGTTTAACACCTAGAGCAATAAGTCATCAAATCTTAATGTTTTGTCACATAAAGTTTTTGTATATTTTACCTTTTAACTAAACCACCACTAATTCGATGAAAAGAATTACGTGAAAGCTAGTGCCGGTGAAAACTTTGTACTTTCGCATGTATCATTCATCCTCAGATTTGTAAATTATTGTCTCCTTCTTCAAACGTTTTTCCTGAAAAATCCAATTTCTTACCTTCGTAATGAAAACTAAATCAAAGAGAACTTTACAGGGAGATTTCAGTCCTCGTTTTAGAAACGTAACGCAAATTGCACAGGTCTGCAGTTCCCACACTTCATGTAAAGAAAATTATTTGAGTACTTAAGTTTTAAAGAATCGATCCATAACAATTCTATATCAATAAAATTAGTTTAACGGTGAACTCCCAGCCTAGGCCGGATTAAAAGTACTCGATACCTCGGGCAAACATCTCCAAAGTGTCCCATTAAGAGCAACATTTGCGATCAAATCCTTACAAATATGGAAAATTTCGATGAAAACGTTATCTATCAAATTCAAAACTCACATTGGAGTTAACAACGAGTTGTTAGCAGAATTATTGTCTATTCGATTTTGAAACAAGGTTCTGCAGTATGCGTAGTTCACGAGTAAATAGGATCCAGGGCTGTAATTTACCTTAGCACCCCTTCTTAGATCCCGGAAAACTCATAGTTGCATGGATTGAAGATAATTTTCGTCTTTATAGGTTTATCAAAATTACATTAATAAATTTGATGTCAAAAATACTTTTATCGAAGGAAACAAAACGGTGTGACTAAATCAGCACCATCACGAGTTACTTCCACTTCCTATGAGGATGTTAAATAAGTTGTTTTTATCACCGTACTTTTTTGGGACGACAGCTGTTTCAAATGATTTATGAATTATGTAAGATTGGAAACCAGCTTTAGAGAAATAAGAAAGAAATATTTAAGTCATATTCTCATATTGTACATTTTTCTTATTTGAATACTTTTCTTACGCTTCGCGCGAGTAACGAATCAACTTTTCAACAAAAACTTTTTTTGAGTTCTTCTCAAACATTTGTAAAACACTCATTATGTGAAAAAAACTAAAAAATGAATTTATTATTATTTCAGGTTATTTATTAATATACAAGTGAAAGTTTTATGAATATATTTTGGCCACAGTTACCAATAATCGTAGTCATCTCAAATACGAAGAAATATAGTACATAAAACTAGCTTATATCCGAGAGTCCAGTTCAATTGTGTATTTACGCTCCCTCTCCTTGACATCTTGTGTTCAATAAATTATATTTTAATTAAATTTAAATATAAGTAAATTACAGCACAACTAGGATACAGCCACAATTTGAAAGTGTTAAGGAATGTGTTTAATTTTTGGTAGGAATTAATGTAGTTTGGCCGTTGATTAACATATTTACGTATAATATAATTATATGATTGTTTAAATACGGACTTATTAACTTAAGGTAATCTTAAAAATCTTTGACAACATATTCTTGTTTGATACATCCCAGTATCGGCACTCTTTATATAAAACATCTTTAAGGCATTTTGAAACAAATTGCTACTGAATAGGAATAATTTTTAACTGTCAGAATAATGGATAATAACTTTTCCCATTAGCGCTGTTAAGTATTATTCTTATGAAAAACCTTTTTTAGAGTCTCATCCTACCTAGATAGATCTTAAAAGTTTCATTCCAGAAATGTTTGTCATATTGTAATCTAAACACAATGAAAGAAATCTCAGGAAACTGGGTTCATGAAAAGTTTTTAGAAGTAAAGTGTTTCAAATGAAGGTTTATTGTTTCCCAAACGTGGAGTTGATTTACTTTTTTGTGTTCTGGGAAATTATCTTTCGTTCATATTGCTGGTACATAAAACTCCATATTTAAACAAAGAGTTAAATAATGAATTCAATCTAAAGTATATATACGGTTTTATTGCATAACATTTTTTATCTTCTCTTTCATAAGAAATAAGTGATACGTGACCAAAAGAGGCGTACCAGAACTATATCCCAGATTGAACTACGTCCTCCGGTTTGATGAATCGTAAATTTACGTATTATCAACGGAGTAAATCCTTTATATAAATTACCACATGATCTCGTGCAACTCTTGAAATAAAAGCAAAACTTCGAAAACAAATTCTTCTTGACCCAATTCATATTGATTTCTTTTAAGACAATTTTCACCTTTAATAACGCAAGTACGTTTAAATATCAAAGTTTTTATTTGTAACGAAGCGTTATTTCATTCGCGAGTCTTTATGGGGATAATATGATGACACTGAATCAATAGAAAAAGAATCCATTTCGTAAGTGCTTTACAGAAATTGGAATTTTTATTGAAGTACCACAATTTTCGCGTAGCACGAGTAGACTCAGTTACGAAAGAGTCATCTCGAGACGAAGGATCAAGTGAGTAAAAAGTAGTTCCAATATATGCTGCTCCGAAAAGATTCAATTTCGAAACTCTGCATAATTAGGCTGTGTCACTGACAGGTATTAAGATATCTGCATTGGAACGTGCTACTACTTATGTAGTACAGCGCTAGGTAAGTTTAATTACCTGCTGCTTCTTTACATGAAAAGTCAAAATGTGAACTTTGCTTTTTTAACTTGAACAACATTTCTTTATTTTCCTGGAAAGTGATAGTACACCAGTGAACAGTTTCTTTTAAACTTAATAATTTTTAACCCTTTCTTCCCCACTAACTTAACAAAATACTAGAATACAAGTAGCAGCACTAACTATACTGATATCAAATTGTCAACAGTATCATAATGTGAAAAATTTATGAGAGTAATATTACTTCAAGGAATGTCTTCCAAATACCATTTATGAACAATGATGATACAAAACTTTAACTAAAAAGAGAACAAGTTTTCGTCACAAACTACTACTACTTTTTCTGGTAACATGTTAAAGAAGTTTCGCTCACAAAATATTAATTACATGATTCATTCATTTTGAAAAATGGAAACATTTTATTAAGGAGTAGGTTATAAAATGCGAAAATCTCACTGTCAAAGCCATTCTTTAAGCATTCTCTTTTCAATATAGGTCGTGCGTGTCCCACGGCGACTCCATGACGGGTTTCGTCACTGCAACTTCAAAGAAACTCTGAAGTGATGCTCTGTTAGCCACAGAACGACTACTTCAAATTGCTGAATGTCAAGAGGTCTCAGGTCAGAAGTTGCCATCAAAAGATGGTACAAAAAGCACAGCGTTGAAAAATTAATGTGTCACAGTTTGGCTTTTTCATGGAGTAATAACTGTTGCAAAGGGAATTAACTTCTCACTCCAGGTATAATTGATTCATTTAGGTGCAATTCACTCATGGCTTTTATATAGACACGTTATATCCTCTGTGTTTGTTGAAGTTTCCTCGCAACAAACCAACAAAAACATTATCGAGTGGCACAAATTCCTCTTTACCTCCCCGAATACAATTTACCTGTCCTAGTTAACTGAATTTTTATTATAACATATCATTCATCACATAATTTGTTTGTTGCGTAATCTGCTAGCATTTTATAATTAATTCAAAATGTTTTGACGATACATCAACTCGACCTTCTTTCTCCCTTTTATAGATATATAACTTATAAATAACTTAACGAAACATTAGCGATATGCAGTGATAGAACTTAAAGTTAATACTGCTCTTCGTTTTCATAAAAGTGTTAGGTATGGAAATCGGAAGTGGGATTGCCAGGAAACGCGTAGTATTTTGCCAGAACATGTCTGTAGAAAAAAGGACAACTCATCAAAAAAGCATTAATGGACTGTATGTTATTATTATTGGTCAAACTTATTCACCTTATTTGTGGAGTTATCTTAGTACTTTAGAAAACAAACGATTATAATAGTCTTAAGAACCAATTTAGCTACTCATTTCGACAAGAAAACTGACAAGTTTGTTATGAAATCTTGTAGGTAGTTTTCCACTCACAACATGACCATAAATCATTTACAGTGCATGGTTAGTTTTCCTGTATTAATAATTTAATGCATCATGTGTTATTTATAACAAATCCCAGACGTTTTAGTCTGAACGGAGATGATCCCCAATAGACTTCCAATTGAATGAAATTGAACTCATATTTAATTATGCTAATGCAGCTTTTTTCACATGTTATTTATGTCCCCCAAACAATTATACTCGTATGAAGGTGTTATACAAATATTCTGGAACTAATATCTAGAAAGATTTAAAATATTTGATGATATCTGAGGTGTAGTTAGTTACGGAATTTTTGCCTGACGATTACATGATCGTGTTACGATGACTCAGAAATTAAGGGATACAAATTCAACTTTAGCTTTAAAACATAAATTTTATGCGAGTTCAAATGTGTAAAGGACCATCTTCGTTTGGACAAAAACGTCTGAGAGTTGTAACAAATATAATTATTTACAACTTCAGAAAAATTATCCTTGACACTATAATTGTTTGTAAGATCATGTTGTAGGTGGTTTGACACCTACACATTCTCACGCGGGGCCTCCAGACGGTCAGTTCGGTGATTTTCGACTATAAAGCAGCGACGAAACATACAAAATATTATCGATTAAAATAAGTGCAACCAGCTCCTAGACTATTATAAACTGTCTAGGTTCTCGTGAACAAGTTATAAAATGAAAATTCTTAGGACGGTTGCTCTGAGAGATTCTTCAAGTCATATTAATATTTAAACACTATAAATCTTAGTACAGCTTTAATTGAGAATAAAATTATAATTGAACGAAAAATCTTACGCCTTCAAATTTATTTTTCTTATTTGCGATCCCCTTAAAACCCATGGTTATCATATAACTAAGAAACCCATGGTTACCATACATCACACAAATTACCAGTGCGAATTACAGATTACATTTTGTAACGTAAGTTAAAAGGTGATGAAAATTAATTCGTTCTTACGACGCTTGTAAATACACTTGAAACGTCAATAATTCGGAATATGGACTTAGATAATGAGCGTAACACACAAGAATTTAATATTATTATAATGACGGTCAAGAAACGCGATCTTTTCTTATTCTCTTATAGCTAACATTCGAAATACATATTTTTCTCTTTATCTGTGTACGAAATATGAATACGAAATATGCACGAGAAAATATTTTAATTACTCTGTAACAATTACTTGAGAAATGTATCGAATTGTTTCAAAGAGTTCTTTCACTCTTTTACACTGATGCCAAATAGGGCATATTTTAGTCACGAGAATATACAGTCAAATTTTTGGTAAGTATATTAAATTTAAGAAGTAATTTTTGTTCAGTAAAACTTATTTTCATTTATAAGAATGGCTTCCTAAGGTATCGCTTACACCCTCAATGAATTACTGCAAAGAAAATAGAGTGTGATAAAATAGTTGTTTGATAAAGTAGGAGATTCAAATGTCATAAAGAATAAGAAGACGAGTGTTGTAACTAGAGTATGTTATTTCCTGTAGTTACAGAAACCACTACTTTAGGGTAATTTAATATGGTTAATTTCATGAAATTAATGCTGAAGGTTCAGCTTCACTTGTCAAATTTCACTATGGTTTTCGATGTCGAGAAAATGAAGTATTTAAACCAAATAACAGAATATCAAATTGTTTAAGATAAATCGTCACTGATAATTGTTTTTTAAACACAAATGTTAACTTAGAACTACGTGAACCCTCAAGTGAGATCCAAACAAATCTGAGAACACGATTTCCCGCAGAAATGTAGGAAACGAAGACTTCGTATTTAACAGTATTAGATTTTCTTTTCGAGTTCCATTTAATAATGGACAAAGATTGTGTTATATAAACTTGAAAACCAGTTGTAGTCTTCGTTGGTCATAACAATGTACTTGTAATCACTCTGATTAACAACATTCAGAAAATTTGAAAGGTGTTTAAAATTAGTATACATAGTACCAAATATGTCGATGTATTCCTACGCGTACAATATTATTGACGAAGGTTGCGAATATTGGAGGTCCAAAAATATGCTGTTAAAGAAACGCATGGTTACTAGAACAAAAGAGTCTACCCCTTCCGTCATTTCTACATATATACACAGAGGTTCCGAAATGGGTCCCCAAAATAATATAACGACCTCGGCACAGAGTGGACCGTCCCCGTACAGGTTCGGTACTGCAACTAACATGTAATAAGAAAATACAAATATGAAAACTAATATCTAATCTATTATCATGATATAACTACAAATTCTATTCTGAACACACGAAAACGAATGAAAGAGGAAGTCGATTTCATACCTCTAGAGAAAGCTTTGGAAGAAAATGATTCAACATAACAATTCATATAATTCAACCAAATAGAAAAAACAAATTAGTCATAAAAGATTTTTTAACATTAATTAATACGTTACTTTTAATTTATATTGTCTTACGTTAATTTAAAAGTTATGGATAATATTTGTTCTCAACGAGCCCATAAAAATGAGAGACATTCTATTCTACGATATGGTGTGAATGTACGACTTGATTATCCTGCGTTTCGAGCACTTATAATGTATTCCATATCAACTAATTTTTTATCACATTGAAATTGATTTTTTCATAACTTTCTATTTTTAATCCATAATAAACAATTTTCACATTTTTTCCCTTTAATAACAATATTTGTATGAACAATGAGTGAGACACAAGGTTTTAGCCTTTCTCGTTATCTGAGCATTGTCTCGTTAACATGTGGGTCATCGAACTATATTTTGACATTACGAAAAATCTCAAACTATTTGTAATTAAAGTGAAGTCTTTATTACGATGAAGGAAAAAAAAATAGGAAGCATAACTATCGTTTATAATGGACTGTAATTAGGGTTTTACGTGTCTCTGCCATCCGTAGTTTACACGCTTTATACTAAGACTTACTGTAGTTCTTCTTTAGCTCAAAATATAGAAGTGAATAGCTACGAGTATATCACAATGAATGGGCTTGAATGGGCAATGAATAGAGCAGCAGGTGTATTTCATCAATGTCTCCCAAAGCAATACTTTATCCATAATAAGTTTTCTTTTCTGCTTTTACATGTAAAACTACTCATTAACGAAAACTAGTTATGTTTTCCCACCGGTACGAACCCATTTTATAGACATTTATCGATACTTTTTGGTGTCTTCAGTAGTAACTCCTTTCAAACCTTTAATTTATTGTAGGACAATTTAAATACGTTAAAGAATTTCAGGGTTGTAGGAAAGTCACTGTCTGCAATTCTCGGACAACATGCGACTGAAAATTTTACGGTTCTAAAATTAGTGAAAAGAATAGTTTCTTTATTCTACAATGATAATAATTTGTACATAAAATGAATTTCATTTGAAAATTACTTACGGTGTATAATTAAAAAAGAAATACTGATTAACAGGTGAAAATTGAAGTGGCAAAACAAAAAATAGAGACATGGTAAACAAGTGCGCATATGCGGACAGACCGTACTGCTTTTGGTTTTTTCTAGTCCGTTCCACGTAATTTATCCAATTTTGATAAAAATCCATCGAATGGTATAGATTTGCGTAGCGGTCAAACTGATACATTCATCTTTATACATTAGATATCATAACGCATTATATTATAAATCAATTACGAAGATTATATTTACACAATGTATACAGTATTTGTGGTTGTTTACATAGTTACGAACGGACGCGTGTGCAAGTATGTTAGTGAAATTCAGGAGAGTTGTGCCACCAAACATATGCGAATAGGAAGTAGACGCAAAACTTCACGAGTGTGCTAAAAATTGGTGCAAATCGACCAAAAGGGACCGAACTGCTTAGATGTGAAGAATTATAACATAATGGCGACAATGTTTACATTTTAAAAGTGCATAGAAACATAAATAATTCGACCTACATGTAAGAAGTGCAGATGACAGTGTAAAAGTGTAAGGGCAGAGGGGTATATCTTTAAATTTCCAGGAATGTCTATTGGGAAAAATGAGATGTTAATTTTGAAATTTTATTTCAAAACAAATATGGTAAATTGACCATAATATCATCGCAGATAATAAGGTAATATACGCAGGGACTGTGTTCATAATGCGGCTGTAGCCTCTACAAAGAGTGTAGTTCACGTTCAAATATTAAGCACGCTGGCAGGGAAACTGCTGTAGCGTATAAAACTTATTTAAAGTATATAGTACGTATATTCTACGCACGGCCGTCTGCAATGCAGATGATGTGCCATGGTGTAGAATATACATAACATGTGGCACAAAACTACTGTACTATGTCATGTTACGGGTGTGCAACTAGTGTTGCGGTGGAAAGCAATGAATCTTTATACCTGTAAAAGAGGAAGTGACGTATATCTTAGGAACTGAAGTCAGAACAGGCGCCATGTTTACTAGGGGTACAAGAGACCATATGCAAAATTTAAAACAATTTGAACAGCCCAATGCCGCCATATTGGAAAAGTGTACATACTAGGGAAACGTACAGTTTTCAAAACAACGAATAACTACTGAACTACTACACCGATTGACACAAAATAAAATTTATTTATTTCAGTACAACATTCGGGGAATACATACACCACTGAATGGACAAAATAGAACTAATAAATTCAAATCATAACATTATAAGCGAGTAAAACAAACGTAACAAAAATTTTGAATGTGAGCATGTTGAAAGAGACAAAGACAGAGTACTGTGAAATAAAATTTAAGACATTTGTATCAGCCCAAAATTGCCATATTTGGGACACACACGTGTTAAGGACAAAAGCAGATTAAGACAGAAACTATTAACTACTGAACTCCTGCGATGATTGCCACTGAACAAAATTTACTTACCTCGGTACGACCCCTGGAGAAAGTGAATTAAATGCACATTATAATAATAATAAATAATATCCGAAGAGAACTTGGTAAAGTAGATAAATTAATATTTGTTTAGGGACACACTAAACCCTATGCAATAATATATTTGATAAATACACACAAAACGGAATATGATGAGGGGAAGAAGACCTCATGAAGCAATGAAGAAAAAAAGAGAGATCTGATAGAACTTGTGACGATGCGTCATAATAAAATACCGGCGGGGACACGCGGTAGCGATAATAGTATCGCAAGGGATGATGGAGATACTATGACAACAAGGACACGTAAATATCGCAAACAGGGCAGGATGAATTGGAAGCAAAACGAATATATGATCAGTTAAGTTAATAACGGAAGATGACAAATTAAAAAAACTCTCAGGGAAGACGCAGCAATCGATTAAGGATGGAATAAAAGAATTGTGGAAAAACTGTGAACAGTATAGAAAAGAACGAACAATTGAAAAAGGTGATACAAGAAACAGAGGATTTCCAGGGAGCAATGAAGCAGATAATGGAAATAGGGAAGAAATTGGAAGTCGATAATTTAAGAATAATTAGACGACATGTCTTGCAATACATGGAGGAAAGACTAATAGGTGTAATAGATGAGCGTTGAAACATGTACCAGGAAAGAGAACAAGGAAAACAAGAGCAATTGGTAAATAAGATGGTAGGCAGTATAGATAATGCGGGAGTAATTGAAAGGCAAGAAAAAGTATTAGAGGAAGGCAGGGAAAATTGGAAATAACAACAATGGCGCTGAAAAACAAAATAGAGAAATGCACACGACAAGCTAATACGATACAGCGGGAAGAAGAGGAGCAAGAAGCTGGAGGGACTTTTACAGAAGTGTTACGCAAGCGGAGAAGAAAGGAAAAGGTAATATTGGTGGGGAAAAAGCTGGAGGCTGAAAAATAAATATAGTAAAGGAAGTACATGGACTCCTAGAAAAAGCACAGGAGATAGTCAAGATAGATGATTGCAGGATGGTTCGTGGAGAGAAGTTATTATTACGAATGGAGGATGGTAATATGAGAATGGAGGAGGGTAATATGTAGGGAAGATAATAACATCGCATGGGAAGTTGCAAATAGAGCACCCAAACAAGATAAACCCGAAAGTAGTCATATACAAAGTGGATGAGCAAAAAGAATATGAGTTAATACAAAAATTGATACATCAGGGTACAGAAAGGGATAACGTTAGAACAGTTAAAAAGATAGAGAAGAAGGATTGGAGGATAAAACATTGGATGTTAGAAGTGGTCAGTGCGTTATATAGACAAATAATAAGACAAGGAATAGTTTATATTGGATTTCGATCATACAGAATAGGCACGTTTATCGAACCACTTCGGTGCTATTTATGCCACCGATTCGGCCATTTGGCAAAATATTGTAAAGAGGACCAATGTTGTGGACATTGCGGAGAAAAAGGACCTGACCGGGGAGATTGCAAAGTAGACAGAGACATACCAGTTTGCATCATCAGTTTGTAGGAGAAAGAATAAAAGGAATGATCATAATGTGTGGAGTCGCGAATGTGAGGAATACAAGAAGGTAAGAGAGATAATAAAGCAGCATACCAACTATGGAAATGCAGAAAAATTTGCTCTGCAGCCTACAAGGGGCAATGGAATTAACAAAATATAGAAGATAACAGCATAGATGTATGCGCCATACAAGAGCCATATTTAAACAAAGGGCATATAACATATATACCAATACAGATGAGATGTATACATTGCTATGGAGGACGATCAGCGATACTAATATGTAACACACAATTAGACGTCATAGAAATTAAAGAATTCTCTAAAAAGGATGTACAGGTGATCCGTGTAGTAAAAGGAGACATAAATGTAATAGTATATGTATACGTAATATTTGGAAGTAAAAATACAAGAATTTTTCGTGTGGTAAAAGAAATATTAGACATATAAGGGCCAGGAAATATATTTGTGTGGAGATTGGAACAGTAGATCCACTTTGTGGGGAGATCATGCAGAGAACAAAAGAGGAAAAGAATGAAAGATAATTTTTTAGAAAGATCTTAGTATAGTGAATATATATGGGATTCCAACCTTCTATGGTGGAAATCGCACATCTATAAGTATACAATTGCAACTAATGAAATTAATAAGGTCGTATCTGGAGGACAGGAATGTGATCTTAGAAATAGGTAATGAAACAATAATAAGTACAATGCGGCAAGGCTGTCCCCAGGGCAGCCATACTGGCCCAATTTTTTGGAAGGTGGTTATTTATGTTATACTAGAAGCGATGGACCAAGAGAATGTTGAAATAATTGCTTATGCAGACGACATAGCCATATTAGTAGAGGCAAATAACCGGAAGAATTTGGAGATAATAAGTACAATAATATTACATAAATTTGAGAAAAAATGTGCAGAAATTAAATTAACAATTTCGAAAACAAAATCAGAGGGAATGGTATTCGGGTTAAAGCAACGAGGGAGAAGCAGAAGAGATCCAATTATTAAATTTCCAACATGGCGGTTACAATTAAGGCAGGATATAAAGTATTTAGTAATAATGATTAATAATAAGTTAACATTTACAAGTCGCATAGAGCACATAAGTCAAAAGATAAAGAAAATCATGTATGGATTACAAAGAGTTGGCATTAAGAAAACTACTATAGGACCAAGGTAATTGGTGGGATTATATCAAGGACCACACACAGTATACGGAATTCAAGCATGGTATGAGAAAAGCAAACATACGTACATTGAAAGAAAATTGAGTAGTATACAAAGGAGATGTATTCTGCCCTGGAGTGGTATTTACAAAAGTACATCAACCAAAGCATTGCAAGTGTTATTGGGAGTAATGCCAATAGATTTAGAAATTGACTAATATTACTTAAGATTGAAGGTATGGAGAGGAAAAATAGTGCAATTGGGAACAGTACAACTTGATAAGAACACAAAAGGATGGAAGAGAATAATCTGTACAGAATTAATGGGTTGTTGAAATATAAGATGGGAAAAGGCCGCAGAAGGAAGACTAACACGTAGATTCATAACGGATGTGAAGATTAGCCATAGGAGGTGGTTTCTTCCAACACCATCGGTATATAAGATATTAACAGGACATGGCAATTTCTAGGACTACTTGTGTAAAAGAGATGTATCAACAAGCAAATGATGTATATGTGGTGAAGAGGAAGATACAGTAAATCATATACTACATAATTGTAAGATCGTGGAAGAAGAAAGAGCACAATGGATGAAAGAGCTAAAGAAACATGGTATATATAGTGATAAGAATTGGGCAGAATATATTGCACAGGAGGAAATATATAGGACATTTGCAGAATATGTCAATGCAATAATGGATCTGAAGAAATTGTACAGCTAAATAGTAGGGGGTTCTTCGCTTCCTCGCGGTGGAACTGAAGAGAGATATAGGAAGAAAACGAACACAGATATAACGTCTAGATGCAACAAGAGATGAAGCCCAGGTAATGGCCAAAAGGTCGGGCTGTATACATCAATTAAATTTTAAAAAATGTATACAGTACGCATTTGCATCTGTCAGATCGACTTCTACAAGACTTCTAACATGTGTACGATATCTTACTTCGATACCATGGAACTCGTAGACATCTATTGTTCTTTGGTAGTTGCGTTTTCAGCGCCCAGGGAGAGTGGCAGGAGGAAGCGTGCGTTCAAATTACAAGTCCTCTCCCGCCAACAGAGTAATTTAAGAAAACTGACTGCCCCCTGGCCCCAGTGCAGGCATTGCTGGGATGGGAGTCTCTTAATCGTTTCGGGATGCCAGTTCGTCTTCGCCCGAGCGACGTATCCCTCCCCCTTCTGATCGTTCTTCATCTCCCTTCTTCCCTCCATCCGGCGGTTAAGTAACCTCACTGAGAAATCTCGCCGAGACTTTCGCAATTCTGCGCACGGAGATGAATGTCGCTGAGTTCCCCCGAAAGTGGATTCAAGTGGAATTTTGCGAGCGCATTTTTGTCTTGGTGTACGCGAAGACATATGTTGCAAGGCTCGATTCTCAGAATCGAAAACAAGGGGATAAGTTCTCTTCTTACTAAATGTTTATCAATAGTCTGTCTTTGACAAACTATACTAGTTTATCGATTGCCATAAACCGCACTCATTTTAACTTACGTGGGGTTTTAAGTTAACCCTATTAAATATTATATATCTACAAATTAATAAGTTCTATTCATATAGAGCAGTAAATCCATCCTAATCTAATCATGTAAGTGGAACTCAAGTAGAAATGTTTTGTCCTATATTATAAACACTTCATTGTAAAACACTTTTAAAATTTTCCCGTCGATTTAACCGGTAGAGTTATTTTTTGCATCTGGACTGTAATGAAAAAAAATACAGTATATCTATGTATCTTTACAGTGTGTTTTGAAAATCAAGTAGAAATAATCACCAAACGTTGTAAATTTATAAGACAAACAGAATTACCTTCTTAATTATTATCGAATGAAGAGTTGTATTATATCCAAATTTTGTACGTGTAATTAATAATGAGCTCTATTTACTAATCTATTAATTTAACTTAATACATGAAAAATAAATGAAAAATCATCTTAAAGTCACTAATTTCTAATTCTACTTTTAAATTTTTGGTACAAAATTCCGGTAAAATACCAAACACAACTTTGCACATATAGTAAGAAGGGAATATATATTAGCTCTACTCCAAGTATATAAGAAATTCTCCATGTGA
The DNA here is from genome assembly GCA_002313205.1 of Laupala kohalensis. Lineage (NCBI taxonomy): Eukaryota > Metazoa > Arthropoda > Insecta > Orthoptera > Trigonidiidae > Laupala > Laupala kohalensis. The sequence continues at coordinate 180,664 of NNCF01128631.1, read as the reverse complement.
CTTTAAATTTCGTAATATAGTGGCCTGTGCGTAACTCGACGTCAGTTCATGTAGAATGAGTGAATAACAAATTACTCTTTATGTGTAAGTGAATAAACACAGTATCAAAAGACATATAGTTAAAGTTTTACAACAAATAAATTGGCAATTTCATCTAACTGTTAGGAAAGAAAATATGATATTGCGTTAGGTCATTAAGTACGGAGTAAGCTATTCTAGGAGACGCTAGAATAGAAACAATACGCCAACTATTAAAGTTGAATAAATGTACACGTGAACATGCTCGAGTTATCAGTCAAATGATTCCAATGATTTCATTTCATCCACACATTCACAATGCACATGGAACAAAACTTAAAATAGTCTAGTAATTTATTTGCATATTCTTCCCAAATCAAATACGCATGGTGCCGAAAGTTTCCCCATTCTATTTTACTTATTTATCTTACTTCCTTATATACGTAGTATATAGAAAATATTGTAATCGTGAAAAAAAAAACGACAGCGATATTTAACATTAAATGGCAATACGCAACAGGCAGCCGATGAATTCAATAATGGAATGTATCCGTATGAATCAGCAAAACCAGCTTTCGAAGTCCCTTGAAGGCTCACTCTCTTCTCTGTAAGCCTTAATTAATAACTAAGAGAAAGCACGCGGGTCCTTGCAGTGAGGCGGTGAGAGGATAGTGTTAATAGGTGAAGCATTATTACACTCGATTCATTAGCACGGCGACCGGTGGAGAGCAGAATATGAAAATGTTTACAAGATGAAAAGGAAGAAAATGCGGAGCAAAAGCGAGTTATATTTTGTTCTGTGTTCAATTGTAATGTCAACGTAATTTAAACGTTACCTAATTATGTACATAATATGTACAAAAACTATGGCGATCATCTAAAAATATATTTCCATGACTTTAAATCTTACGTGTGGGATAAAGGAGAGAAAAAATTAAACTTTTATGGATGATGCTCGATAACGCATGAAAGTGTGATTATTTGATTATGAAAGTGTTTGGTGCATTTCCACCGGAAGCTAATAATATTATCTAATATCTAATAGATCTAAAAGGCTTAAGTAAGTCAATCTGTCACTAGAGAGCTTTATTCTCTCCCAGATATTACCTATTCATTACATGAAAAATAAAATATATGTCAATAAATTCTGAATGTCAATTTTCTAATTTTAATGTAACATTGAATCAATTCTTCAATTTGTATCAAATTCTTTAATTTGCACACGAGAAATTCAATAATAATGTATTTGCGGGGCAGTGTTTTCCCTAGTTAGTTGGGAAGACCATAGCTACTAGCTCAAACTTCTGACTTCGTCGAGTCGACATCGGGTCATAACTGCGTCCGTCATGAACGTTTTGTGAAGCGTGTTGTGCGTGAGGTAAAACTATACATTTCCTTCAACCATGTGATGCGACCATCTGGAACTGGCGTGAATATGGTTTTATTGTGATCATGAAAACAGTGTGATCATATAAACTTTAAATACTAATGATGGATCCACACACCGTCGCTGCTCCCTGCATCTTCCAGCGGCCTGGGACGCTGTATGCCAACTGAGCGTCGGTAAACGCTACAAGAACGTAACTATGAGCTCACTGAACCTTTCTCTGACCACTGAAAATCTAACGAACTGTAGAATCATGATCAATTTAACCTACCTTCATTGACGAATTCATTGACATTTAATTGAACCTTGTACATAATCATGAAACTTTTATCTTTAAATTAGTGCCATGTTTAGTTGTAAGTTTTAGTATAAGATATTTTACGTGATCCATTGATTTCTTGTGTGTTTAGGTTAGATTTTTGGTGGGATTATTAGGGAACGCATTTTTGTGTCATTTCTTTGTAAAACAATTAATATTTGTATGTCCATTGATTTATTGTTTGGTTTGATATAAAATCATGGTAATCCATGTGATCCTCCAACTTAAAATCTTTTAATTATTAAAATCAAGATACCTTCCACTCCCATGGCTACCAGAGTGTTTTTTGGGTAAGACTCATGCTCCAGTGTGATTAAACAGACTGTAATAACGGGTAAATCTTCCCCTAAAAACCGGCTCTGAGAAAAATCATTATTTTTGTGTTTAAGGATTGTTCTGGTTTGAGAAATTCATTAAACTGGGTCTTATTTTCGTAAAAACATCAGGAACGTGAAATAAATTGATTTTTGTCCTATATTTGTGGCAAAGTTCGTTTTTCTGCTTTTTTGAAGACATAACACACAGAGGATAATGTAATTGAGTTACTGATAGAAAATTGTGAAAAATGTACATCCCAACCTTGACACTCAGTCGCCCAGATATTGGATCATTATTCCGTAAAGCAAAACTACTTGTGTTCCGAAATTGAGCTCTTTTTAAGGGAAAAATTTATGACTTTCTACTTATATTCAATACGTAACTTATAGTTACATAAAATAAATTTTTTTGAAAAAGTTCAGGGAATTGGTTTACGAACGATTTTTGTGCAAAAACGTACCAATGTATCATCACATGATAAGTTTTCTAAAACGTTTTTCTTTTATCAAATAAAAAATTGAATGCGCAAAATGATGTATTTTATTTACGACAAATAAACTTTTTAGTACAATAACATCAAACTAGTTTAGATATAAGACAACGGAAAAGCAGAGAATTAGGATTTTTTTCTCAGGAGTTTTGCTATTTGAGTTGCCTTAGGAAAGCGAATGGAATTTCCTCTTCAAAATGAATTGCGGAAATCCCTTTAAAAAAATTTAAAACAAAGAATCATTTTAAAGAAAGGTATACAATCTCTGAGCAGAAGGTATTAGCAGCAGAAAATATATTTTAGAACAATTTTTACTACACATTTAACTATTGGTAAAATTAATACTTATTAATGATCATCATAGTATTTAGGACCAATCTATTAAACAATTTACATGAATAAAAAGAACGGTCAATCAAATAATAAAGAGAACAATTTTTTGAAACTACTTCACAAGTTTTATTATATATTTACATGGTTTGGGGTTCGTGCACCTATCGAATTTTCAGTTACATATCCTTACATAACGAGTTAACAATGTGGAAGTGCCACGTACGACCCGAAAGCTTTCAAGTGCTCCTTCGACAAGTTTTCACACCATATTGCGGGTTCAACTCATTACATATTCATTTGATTTCTCACATTAAATCATCGATTCTTTGAGCGTGCTACCTCGAGGAACTCATTTAGATCGTGTGTGAGTTGTATGAAAGTTGCTAGTTGTTTTTGCGTGTTTGAATAACGTATTTTAAAACTTCAGCTGCTTATTCCCCTCAGAAACATTTTTATGGTCTGCAGAGTTCGAAGCTGTGAGCGTCATCACCAGTATATTGTAACATTGTCAGCGGAAAACGAATGGTTCGAGATGCACGTATGACATCATAGTCGTTTGTATATTACTATCGTTATTTAATGTGCAAAACAAGTATATGAGTTTGTTTATGAGGAAGGTAAACGCATAATTCTCTAAAAACAAATGCAAATTTCATTATATTAGTTCTACTACTATTAACGTCCATTATGTAATATAATTAAATAAACAGTTTAAAACTTACGTCCTTTTTTGGACGAATAATATTTTTTTTATTTTTTGTTAAGAAGTCACTAAGTTTCGACGTGGATTTACTCTGTCGTCAGGTGATCAAGTAATAACAAATTATAACAATAATCGTAACAACAGGACAAATGAACATGATATAAACAGAAATATAAACACAAAATATATTTACAAAAAAGCAGAGTGTTTTTCACGGGAGTTTGAATTTAGCACAGACACTGAAAAAATATCTGGTTTAGACAATACAATATTATATGTGTGTTTGTACTTTTTTGTAAACATATTTTTTTTGTATTTTTGTTTATATTTTTATTATGTTTATATCGTGTTTATTATGTTGTGTTAATATCATGTTCATTTGTCCTGTTTTTATGTATATTGTTACAATTTGTTATTACTTGATCACCTGACAACGGCGTAAATCCACGCCGAAACGTAGTAAGTTCTTGACAAAAAATTAAAATATTATTCTTCCAAAAAGAAGGTCGTAAGTTTAAAACTATTTATTTCATTATATTAGATTGTTTCAAGCAATATATTCACGAGTTTTGCATAATTGTGGAAGAGATAAGAGAATTTTTATGTTATGTTGAAACTTTATACGTTTCTTATAATTTATACGTATTATGGATAGTATTTTCTGGCGTTAAATAATCAATGGGGGATATTGATACATTCAAGTTATACTTCTGTTTCGTAACTAATATTCCAGTTATATTTATAAATATTCAATGTACCGTGATACCAAGAATCTCAAGTTAATTCCACGTGGAAGGACTATCATCATAATTATACTTTTGAATAGCATTTTAAACTGTTATAATTATACTACGAACATTACATATTATCATTACCATAGCCATATTTCAATGTGAAACTTGAATCACGTTTCACAAACTTTCGTTTTTGTCATAAAGTTTTTTCTTGGAAGCAATAGACAATATTTAGTGGAAATGGTATTATATTTAATGGTAATTTATATTGTCATATTTTTTTGGAGAAATCGAGGTCAATACGACTAAAACATCAAAAAGTAATTCATCAGATATACACAAAACGAAAAACATGTCTTCAACGTGTAATGAAATTCATTTAAAACGGTTCAATTCTCAATCATTTTTCATGTATAACTGCGAGTTATGATGGGCGGGAAAGATCATTTGAAAGATCCCGTTAAAAGGATGTTCCCAGCGTCATTTATGAGCAGTATGAAGCGTTAATGCACAAAGGGTCTCCTTTCTAAGACACTATCGCCGAAGACTATTTTACGAAAGAGAGAAAGCTTCTGATATAGACGTTTCATCTTAGCGAGTTTCGTATTCGACCCTCTGCTCATTCGCTGTCGACCTCCGAGAGTTTTACGAGTGAGAGGACACTCCGCATCTGCGTTTGTTATAGCCCCCCGGGAGATAAGTTCTCTCGCCCGCTAGTCACAGTTTGTCAAGGGAAGACTCGGCGCCACTGTTCAATACACATCTCGACTAGAGAACTGTGCATCTTATGTCTGAATTTTAGTTATTTATTATTCAACCAGCATCGTACAAATTTGCTTAGAATGTGTATCACCCAAATTTGGATTGTACCACCTGGGGGGGGGGGGGAAGAGGGATATAATTTTTTAAATCTTTAATCTACGTGACAATTCTAAAAGAAGTAAAATGGGCAAACTTATTTACTCGTTTCCTGTTCACTTTGTCTTACTCGATTTGTGTCCACTATTGGCAGAGCTTAAAATATTACTAAAACGCTTTGTTATTGGGTACTCAACGAAGTTTGAGATGGTGTTTTAAAAGGTTCATATTGACCCAAAACGAGCAAAATACTCTGCAATCTTTCTTAATGTTTAAAGCATGTAAAAATATTTAATTTCAAGTTTACTGATGCATTATGTGAATTGCTGATGGTAGCGAATCCAAGCTAACTGTTGGAACAAGTGAATTGCTAAGAAACAATAGCAACATACAAACAAGGTCTTCGTACTGATTCCAAGTATTGTCACAGTCGACAATAAAATGAATCAGGGACTAACCTTGTTAGTGGATAGTTGTTATTACAACGTAAAGTAGCGTGGCGCTCATTTGATTGAATTATTCAAATATAAATTTCATTTGATTAAAACTTCCAATGCTGACTTATGAACAATTGTATTTTTATCAAATTTTTTCTCTTTAAGAGTGCTTTCCACACATGATAATGCTCTGATTCTCAGTGTGGTGCCTGAAGAAATTTAAAAATTAACATAATATATAACAGAATTAACATGGTTTTATGAGTATGGAGAACGTGAATGAAATTTCAGGATCAAAGACGCTGTCTTTGTAGAAGAAATAATCGTTGCTGGAAGCAATGAGGAGCATTTCTTCCATGAGCGATGGAATGATGGGAGCAGTGCTTGAAACCTAACAATCGCTGCGGGGTCCGCTCACTTTGTGGCGCAGTGTGGTACTCCCAAGGTCAAAGGAGATAGTCCTCGCGGGATCCTTTCTACCTTCTCTCAGAGTCCACTTTCAAAATTTCGTTTCTCTTACTTCCGGAGAGAATACTGTTTCCATTTTATTGCTGATCAAATGGAAACTTATTACTTTATAATTTCGTGACTAATAAGACTATTATTATTATATCTTTTATCATTATTGGACAGCCTTTAACTCATTTCATATCACTTCCCCATTACTTATCGCTCCTACATTTTATTCTTGTAGATCATACAGATGTTCCAAGACAGAAAGGCTCTATATTGGGAAATTGAGAAAGTGGTTCATATGTTCAAGGTTAACAAAAAATTACTATATGTGTTCTAAGTGCAGCCCATTAACAGCGACGTTTCATGGATTACCGAGTATGTTCTGACTGGGGTCTCGCGACTACTCGACGGTGTGAGTCCTGTATCCATGTTAATGGACGAAAATTTGAACGTCTGATGAAATTTGTTGTTGATGAAAGAACACGTTCTCAATCTTCAATTCCCCTAATTAAGCTCTTGACGCGACATTTTGTGTTGTGTTGTCACTTCTGTCATTGTATCTCTTTCCTGGGAGACATTTCCGGACATGAGTTCCTTTATGATTTTTGTTCCTATTGATGTGCTCTATCATCCTTACAATATTTAGATGGGGTTGTGGGACATTCTTTACATCATGAATACTTTACACACAACTTTGTATCTTCGGACATTATCAGAACATTGTTATCTTCGGTACGTTCCTTTCCAAAATGTTACTTTCAATTCTTTGATAAACTCATCGAAAAATTAAGATTTTCAATTTATTAATATTCAAGTAATTAATTTTAAGATTTGAATGGGTTTTGGAAAATCTCAGGTTTTTTTCCCATTCAAGTCTTAAAATTAATAACTTAAATAATAATAAATTGAAAATTAAGTTTTCAAGCTTAAATATCTATGAAATGATAATTTTGATATTGAACTTCAAATATCACAGTCGAGTAATCAAAAAGAAGCAAAGGAATGATATTTTGAAAGCATCTGAGTTGATAAGAGAGTATTTCCTATGAGTTATTCTTAAATTTGTGTTTCAGTCGATTCACCACGTTTGGGACACACACTCTAGAAATTTCGTATGTTAACTTACAAATAAACCTATATCTCTTATCAAATCATTCGACTTTTGGTTTTCTATGGTTTCCAACGGTGTTCGGTGAACGAAACAGTCACTTAATGAATAACAGTAACTGATAATGAAAAAAAAAAATGAAATAATAGCCAAGATAAGTATATACATTTGATTTAATACATTTATTCATTTTCTTTGCCGCTACCGAAATTAATTACCTGCCATATAATTGAAGAGAAGTCTACATGATCCTTTAATATATACTTTCTTAGTTACTTTTCTAGTTCATTGAGTGTGAATACTAGTGTATAATATGCGCAGCCCATGGCGCATTTTAGGACTTATATAAGGCTCATGTACCCTAAACCCCGATATATATATTGTAGATTTTTATGAGAAAAATCTCATAAAGAAATGTATCGTAAAATATTCAAAATATCTTTAGCGAGCAGAAATTGAATGTAATTCTCTTGGAACATGTTAAAATCCAAGTTACCATTCTCACGATACCAACGATGAAAAACAATTTAACATGCTCTTGTTGATTAGAGACCCATACATCATATGATACACTAGTGGATGAATTTTACATTTATTAATATACAATGTTATCAAATAAAACAGTTATCCACTTTTTGAAGCCGTTAAAAAAAGTTTCTATTCCTTTTATTACTATTATTTTCTCTTATTGATCTTTCGCCTAAAATTGGAAAGGAAACTAACGAAACAAATTTGAGGGTCATTACTATAATACATTACTAATATTTTTTATTACTCGTTCCGCTGAACTGTGAATTTTTTTCGGTGTTGTATTTCAGTGAAGAGGAACTGATAGTCTTTTTCATGGCTGTGATGTACTGCGACTGATTCGAAACAAATTCCAACAGAGAGATCCTGACGCTTCGTCTAATAGGAGCGGTCGTCAACAGTGTAGTTGCCCCAGGCCTTTTTAATACGGGAGGAAAATTAATTAATAACGTGACAGGTAATCAACTCCAGTAGTATAGTTCGCGGCGCATGTACGAAGCTCTTTAGATACGTCACTGTTTTGTAAAGATCATAGTTAACACAGTCTATTCATAATTCAGTGAACCCTATTTCAATCAAGTGTTCTGGAATTTCTATTTTGTTACGACACAGTAATTCTCTTGTCATCAAATGTTTTTCACAATTCAGAAACAACGACAAAAATTATGAGGAAAATAAATCAGAGACGTGATTGATTTGTAAGATCAATTTAGTACCGTCAAATAAAACTAATATTTCTAAATTTCACGTTTGATATTCGTGAAACGATGCCAAAGATATATTTGCCCGAAAATATTCTGGAGAATATAAGATCATAATCATGGAAATAATTCATGAATTTTCCTATTCCATTCTCATTCGAAGTGTCATCCCTGACTTGGTTTCTTCTTGTGAACTATGTGGACAGATGATTACAAAACCTATGTAGCCTTAAGAGAAAAGGTAATCTCAAGCTGCGAATAATGCCGTCTTCATTACCTACATAAGAAATCTACACGCGTGAGCTATGCATCGACATTTTCGTAATACCAATCGGGTTGCAGAACAGGGAAATCAGTCTCAAAAATAAAATAATGATTGCGGGGCGTAGCAAGATTTTGAGGACGCAGAATACAAAAATGCAGACATCAATATATCTCTAAGAAAACATTCAGAAAATAAAATGCAATAAAATACATTCAAAACAAAATTACTTACAAGAACTTAAAAATGGAGAACTCTAATTGTATTGAATCAATTTACTTAACACATTATCATTGATAATTGCTTAGTTAGGATCTGACTGAATGAAAACAACGAGATGCAGCTACTTATGGGTCTTAAACATTTGGAAGTTTGGACTTCCTAGCTTCTATTACTTTTTTATAAATAAAATGTGCTTCTAAATGCACATTTTTATAGGTTAGTTTAGTCTTTACTCTTTACATCACCTTTTTCTCAACTTCTCACCATTCTCCAGGAAAATATTTGTCTACTCGTTATGAAAGACTCTCTACCTTCCAACGTCATCTAATGGTATATCATGTGCTCAGTGGAAATCCGAACACATGAATTATTTATATTTCCCTCCATGAAGATGCGAATAGCTCTGACTAGCCTCATTCCCGAGTAACCCCGGCGAGGCAGCAGCTGTGGTAGCGCACGCACATCTCATATCTTCCCCTCCCTCTCTTTATATCTCATCCCTTGTTGAGTCTCTTCCCCTCTCCCGCGCTAATCCTCGCTATGCAGCTATGAAATATGACAGGCGCGTCAAGTGGCACTGCACGAATTAACAGGATATTTGAACTCGCCGCACTTGTCACTCCGCCTTTATTGGTTTACGCAGGATTACCCGTGACGGACGATGGGATGCGGAAGAAGAAGAACAGACCGAGGGAGCGAAGGAGGAGTCACGTGGACAGAGGGGACGAAACACGTCAAACGAGATTTAACAATGCTCATTGGCATTTGCTAAGCACTGTTGTATTTAAAACACATATACGATGCCAAGAAGAGAATGGAAGTTCACTGTAATATTACTTCATATTATACAAGATACCATCATTTAGTTTACACTCCACATTATTCAATCATATCGTCCTGCACTAATGTATTTTTGCCTTTTACGTTGTTTTTTTAGATATTTCGCGCGGAAGAAATGTTTCCAATATATCACTACCTATAAGCCCAGAAGAAAGAAAAACTTTTTCTTAACTTTTCGGGTAAGAAATTATTTCTGTATTTTATTTTCACCAAATTAGCATGGTGCGCATACGAAAACCTCGGTCGTACAAATACAAAGTTGTGAGAATTTATTTCAGTAGGGAATATGTATTCAACACGTTCAACTCCACAGCGATCTAATAAAATAAATATCTTAGTAAGATAAATTACTTACGAAGATATCTGATGATATAATTTTTGCGTTATATTTTGATTTCATGTAACACTGTCGAATTACAGTTAAAATTGCACTGTGAAACGGGAAAGAACCATGTGCGTCATAGTTGTCTTGTCGGGTTTCTCTTTAACAAATGCTGAGATGCAAATGAACTGTGTCAGAGCTGTAATTATTTTTTTTCTTTGAAGCTTTATTGATTTCTGTCACTCAAAAAAACTTACCGTTAGAGTGAATCGTGTAAACGATTCTGACAGATATTTACACTCGCGTTAATAAGTATTACTCGCGTTAATAAGTATTACTCGCGTTAATAATGGTTTCAGAATCTTCGTCCATTTTATGGCCGTTCTTCTCGTAAATAATGAAGGATTCTTTCACTTTCAACGTCATTTAACGCTACGTCATCTGCTTAGTAAAAATACGAACACATTAATTATTTACATTAAAGATGCGAAATAGCTCTGACTAGCCACATTCCCGAGGTAGCAATTGTGGTATCGCGCGTACAACTCATTTCCTCCCCTCCCGCCCCCTAAGGTTTAGATTACGTCTTTAAGCGAGCTACTTTATTACAGCAATTCGACCTTTTTTTAAATATACAATTTGTTGATCATTAATTGATGGAAAAGTATTTTTTATATATTTTGTTGAAATCAATTTCAAAATATCATACAAAATATAGAACTCACTTTTGATCAAATTCTCATTGATGCGTTTTTTTATTTGTTGTACACTATAAAAACATTTTATAAGTTCAACTCGAGATAGAAATATATTTTATCTCATAAAGATGATATATTATTTGAAATGTTGTGCCATATTTGCATCCGTATCAACACAGCAGCCAAGATTTTGCTATGTATTTACGTAGGTGGAGTACGTAGAAGATATCCTGTATATGCAAAATAGTAGTTAATGAATATAATAAATGTAAAGTCTAATTTATGCTTATCTAATGTTAATTTATATCAACGTATGTAAACTATATTTTGAAGTAGTTTTCCTGGCATAATTGAAAACATTAATAACAGACTTCATGACGATGAATTCTCAGTACACACGTTTCCTTTTCAATAGAGTTGGAGTAGGGGATTGTAGCTGAACAACGGAAGCTGGGGATGAAGTGGAGTAGAGGCGACGCGGAAGCGCCGGATATGACAGGCGAAGGGTGACGAGTGGCGACGGGGAAGAGATGGACCGCTTTCCCTAGAAGTAAGGTTCCCCACAGCGGTGAATGTTAGCGAGGGGAAAAGCAGAGGAGAGGCTCCACGAACGTCCCGAGGGAACTGAAAGCTAAGTTAAGGTCTCAGGTCGGACTTACTAGCCTCAAAGTTTCCTTAAAGGATAATAGTCTTATACTGGAACCACAGTTCGCCAGATTCCTTCTCTCATTCGGAATTGCAGCCGAAGAGCTATCCTTAAGAATCGGTGAATGTAAAATTTTATAGAATTAAATTTATTTTTGAAATATAACAACTGTAGATTGTCTAACTTATAAAAACGTCAACAAATTGTTTGAAAACTATTGTGCCAAGAATTTTTAGGGTAACATCATTTTAGTACATTTCAAATTGATGCTATTACAGTATCCATATTATAACAAAGTAAGCTGTATGTTAAATAGATTCAGGGATATAAAATATAATAGTTTTACAAATTTCAGTTTCAAGGGGAAATTGAAGATGAGCTCGTACTCTTTCTACATGCTTCAACCTAGTTAAATTGTTCTGAAAATCAAAATCAGCATTTCACGGGGTAGAATATTTTCCTGGTTTTCCAGTTACAATAAAAAATGTTATTTACAAAAGCTGGTTCAAGTTGAAAACGTACTTCATTGATTATGTTCTTTGTCAGCAATTGAAAGAACTTCATAATATATGATTAATGCAAATTCTTATATGAAATATCGTTGACTTAGACACAAGACTCGTAATCAATTACGTAACCAACAGATCAAGGAAGCAAATCAGAAACTTCATTATCATAGTCTATTAATAAGGCGTTAAGAAAATCCAAATAAAAAATACTTCCACTAAATGTAAAATTATTTCTCAATCTGTTCTTTTGTACGCTTTTCTATCTCGTGCAATGCCGCCACCAACCACAAACAAAAAGTTACAAAAAATAGTAATTGTAATAAAATTGTCGGAATAGCGGCGAAAGCTCCATGCTACATAAATAATAACAGTCCGCTTGATATGAATATTAAAATAATTCGAACTATATAACAAAATCAACCGACTTCATTTCTAGCCTCTCATCTTCACCCACATCTTTCTAGTACCAAGTAGGTATTGATTCTCCTCCCTATCTCGGAATCCGAACTCATTTCCATTTCATTCATCAAGTCTCGCAATATAACGATAATCAGTTGTTGTTTTTTTCATTTATGAGAATATGTTACATTATATACATTACTCTAATTATAATGGTACTCATTAAGAAATAAATAACATAATTTCATGACTACCAAAATTTTTCCTGAAGTAATACGGAATAAAAATTAGGACCCATACTCGTCTGATGTATTTGAGGCTGAAATAATGCGTAACTTAGTTTATTTCTTTATTAAAAATATCATATAATAAAATTTTCCAATGAAAATCATGACAAATTCTCCTGGGGGTACCACGATGGAACAAATTCAACTGTTACCATTTAATTTTTATTGTAACGAAGTCGTAAAAATGTCGAATATTTGTTTCATTTACCAACAAAATTTTCAATAGTTAATGGACGAATCTTGGTCTTTCTAGTTTTCTTTAATCCTTGGATACATTACGTAATGTAGAGAGAAAGTGTTTTAATAATCCGATAAAGGTGTTCGAATTTATAGAGAAAACTGTGTTATAAGCAAATTTAGTCTGAGTGAACCTTTTCTCACAACATGATGGAGTTTGCTGTGCTATGGTTTGTAACCAATTTTTTTCCATCAATTACAAATGAACAAAATCAATACAAAACTAACTGAATGAATGAATAAAATTATTCTTAATCAAAATTGGAATTGAAAACCAGAACAGTTAATGACATTGTAAGATCTGCTCTTGTTCTCGAAACTTAAATTTGTTTCGTAATATAGAGTTATATATATTATTTCAAAGTGTAGTAGAGTTTACTCGATTATTTTATCAACATGTTTTTCCGGTGTAACATTTTCGGTGATGAAACAAATTGCATTTTTCAAACTAAATGTAACGTATGATATAGAGTATTTATAGGTAAACCTAGTGAGCTGACTAGTTAACAGACATAAGAAACGTCAATTTAGAGTGGGATGTCACATATAGAAATTGTAGGCTACTCCTTATAATGAGTGAAAGACTACAGACTATATATAAATATATTATAAACAAAAATTTAGGGCAAAATTTTTAGTGTTAATTCTATTCTCACTTAACGGAAACGTGTGGCATAAAATCACAGACCACATTCTCATACACGTTGGTAAGTCAATACCATTAAGTATTTTGCATGTGCAACAAGTGAAGTTTAATAAAACTTGGAAAATATGAGTGATAATCCTATTCATTAGAAGCACAGAAGTGAATGAAAGTAATATCCTAAAACAATTATTATGTAGCTGCAATTTTGTATTAGGTGTCATGTTTTGGTCCTCCTATTATACCGTTCTCATACATTCGTTTCCTGTTTTCGAAAACTGTTCTCCTTGTGCTCAGTATATTTACATTGATAAATTTCGAGACCAAGATCAATTGAAAGTGTAATCACCTCCGTGAACAGAGGTTGTTGCATTTTAGTTCACAACATATCGATTATTATGAGTCGTAACTCTTTGTTCTTATAAAGGAGGAAAACATTTTTCTAGTACTGAACAAAGAACACTATTTCCGTCATCATAAATTGAACCCTGAAAACTTTTGGTTTCCGAAAGTAGTCTGAAATTTCCGTGAGATTGAGAAGAATCACTTTTAAGCTATTTCAGCATCCTGAAATCGCGTACAGTAAAATTGCATATACTTTCACACACAATTAGTTTCCGCAAACCTAATCGGAAAACTTTAGAGCATATTTCGGTGTTATGAGTTATTTTAAATTTCCTTTGGCCATTGCACTTAAAGCTACATGTGTTAGATCAAATTTTATTTACATAGTGCGATTTATATTTTTGCGTCAATGGTAACCATGAAAATTAACCAATAACTGAATAGGTAGAGCGTATTGTTGAAAACTTTTATCGCTCTTGTCATAAAAGTTATTGTGGACCCACACTTCGCGCACACATTGGAACACATTTTACTCATAAAGCACTGAGGGGTTTTGCACTATTCATCTAATGGCGTGTATAACGTACCAAGGTAAACACAATAGGAATTTTATGAAGCACAAGCAGCGAAATCTGGAATAATTCCTTCATTGATTGACGTGTATCACGCTGTCCCACGAGTGAAGCACTTACCTCATTGTCCGGCGGGGGGTTTTCCGAGCAACTACGCGCCGAAGCTGCTGCCTCTTCTTCGCGTGCCTGGTGCCAAGCGGTTAACCACTTATCACGTTTTGCCAGGATGCCACCTACTGAACGCCGATGCACAGGTTCTCGCCATTTGCGCGCGAAGTGGTCGGCGATCTTCTGGTGCGACAACGCCGGATGTGTCTCTTTGTAGGCGCACACCTCCAACTTTTGTCTCAACGTATACACACGCTTGCGACCCATTCCGGGCTTTGGTTCTTCCTCGTCGGAGCGAAACTGTTAGGTTCGGCACATATACGAAGACTGAATTGAGGACTACTAGAGTCGGATTGGCAAGTACTTCAGGGCATGTTATCGGGTTCGGAGTATTTTTAGACCGCAGATGCTCAGCATGGAGATACTCGTGAGAAAAAATGGTTGAGTAGTAGCCATTCTTTTGATTGGTCGCAGAGCTTCGAAGAGAATTCGCACGGTGTGGGGACAACAGTTCCACCGGATGCGTTGAGCTGTTCCTACTCGGAACATACTCGTCTCTTCCTTCTGATGGGACATATCCTTCGTACAAGTTGAACCCGCGCAACATACAGAACCAAGTCTCCGGAGGATTCTTCCTCTGCCGATAGAATCATTATACTGGATTGATCCATAAACGAGAAGTTCACTCAATGAGGTGTCAAGTTAGTTGGAATACGTAATGCATCATAGCCGGATAATTGATAAGCGTTTTTGATACGTATTTTACTGAAATTGATAGGAATATTTTTTATCTACTTACCTTACCTGAGAAGTAACATTAACTACTCTTCGAGATGGTGAGAAATGTTTGCCGGTGGGTTAAATCCTACAACATTCTGAAAACAACTACAATCAATTTATAAATTAATTATGACGCTACTTATATTTGATCGTGATAAAAAACGAAAGTTATTGAGAAGGCAGGTTTGATAGTAAATATATATGATGTCTGTATTATTTTACTTAAAAAACTTTACTTAAATTTTTTTATAGTCAGTGTATTATTAATCATTTAACTTAAAAAACTTCCTTATTGCTTTTATTAACTGCGATGAATTTCAGTTAATATTTCAAGGTATCTAATGAGAGCGTATTCAATAATAAAGTACATCATGTTGTGCTGTTTTATTTATCATTCTCACTTTAGTTCATCTTCATGAAAAACATTTATGCATCATATATTCTTGTACTGCGGATTTTATATTTTTCTTTGAAACCATTGAATATATTAGAAGTGTAATAGGTTCAACTCGTTAAGTAGTCCATGTGTTTTATTGTAATAAGTTATTTCAATGTTCTATTACCCGTTCGAGCTAAGTCATTGATGTTTTTACATTTCTAAATCTCAGTGATAATTTAAAATAACATGTTCTCTTTGAAATCCTTCGACCACGCGAGCAAGCGATCCCAATCAGCGTTTCCAAGCAGCGCGTGTCGGACGGGTCAAAGGGCGTGAGAGTTGGGGTGCGCTTGCAACCGCTCGCCACGCTGTCTGGTGCGACCAAGGGATCCGATGCCAGCAACGCCGCCGGTAGCACTCTTGACTCTCACGCCGCATTCTTTACGTAATTTGATCTGCTCAAGCAGAACCGCGGGTATCATTGCGGATTTTGGACGAGGTGGTGGGGACGGGGGTACAAATAAATGTTGTACGATTAAGAAATGAAAACCTCGTTTGGATGGACTTGTAATTTGTGTCCTTTACGTCTTGCCCCAGACGATGCAGTGAATAACATCGATCCATTTAATTGATAATTAATAAGAATAGTTGTTAGATTTTGTTTCTTGTTCCAAAATTTTAGAAGAGGCAAATGCCCTGAGCAGAGATTAATTTCAAATTTTAGTAATACGTCTTTCGCGTTTATTTTTGTGCGAATATAGGAGACAGAAATGTGTTCAGAAGAAGTTTATTGTTATGAAAATCTTATTCGAAAATTAAAAGATATCTTGTTGATAAAGTTGATAAAGGCTGGTGGTGATAAAGTTAATAATTGTACATAAGACAACTTAATTTATCCCATCGTTAATTCGGTATTTATATTTGGTAGATTTATCTATACTATTTCTAAGACGGAAGTGATACATCGAGAAAAGTTCCAAAGAAAAAGCATCAAGTTTCGATCACGAATAATGCTTTGGTATCGTATTTTCTCACAAATCCGCATTTTAGGGATCGTAGATAGTTCATTAGAATACAATTATGCCATTATGGGAATCCGAGGATTATAGGTCTGTTTAAAGTGCATACAAAAGCAATATTCAAGTTTTTTGAACTATTGATTTGTATATCGAGTAACCGATTTATGACACTGTCATACATATTATTCCAGGAATCATCTCAATTTTTTTCCGGAAGAAATCTGAAATTACTTGAACCAAAGATGTTTTTCTTTATTCAATTAAGTTACTTTCACTGTTACACATTACATAAACAATTACAAAGTAAAATATGGATATGGTCTCTCCTCGTATATTCACTGCACTTTCATGAGAAATGCCATATGAGTTTCTAAATACTTAAAATGTATTTTGTGTAACAGACGGAGTACAAGTTTCGTTTTGCTAAATAATTACTCATTTAAAAGAAGCTNATATATATATATGTGTGTGTGTTCATTTTCCTCCAGTTTTTTAAATCTGTTCATATTTAATAATTTTAAACAGGATTACACTCAATATCTTTTTATTATTTAAAAATATGATGTATTTATTTATTCCTTCACTATTGTAATTGTCGATACCGTTGGCTTGCGTAGTTTTTTTATTCTTAAATTTTATATTTATACTATTTAACCACTTCTGTGTATGTGATTGGAAGCCACTGAATATGACGTAGAAAGCCTCTTTGACATTTTAATAAAACGTTACGGGATTGTCTTCTATTTTTAATATTTATACGAAAAATCTATTTACCACATAAACCAATAGTATACTCGCACTATTTTCTCTCAGATGTATCATCTCTCCCAATATATTATGACAACTATGACATAATGATCAGTGAGGTGGATAAGTATATTGAAGACCATGAATTCTATCTACGTCGTAGTTGGTCCTGTATATTTATCTCATTCCCTTTTATTATCGTGGAGAAAATATGATAGTATAGTAAGGAGTGATCAGAGATGGCGGTAGTAAGTGTCCTTTTTAGTGATTTGCTCTTCCAGCCCTCTTCTTACATCGATGAGTCCTCTGAAACCATTAGTCAGGCAATTAACTTGAAAAAAAAAAAACGACGAAAATCCATCTCAGACAATGTAAAATCTGATAACTATATAATGCGTATTATTCTCATATTTATTTCAAATAGAATGATCCTCTGGTGATTTTTTTCTCAAACGTAATATTCGTCATATTTCGGGAAGACTACCACTCGAAACGACGTAGATTTGAGCAAATCAGCTTGAATGCTGGCTTTGTCCTTCTAAGTCAATGTTTGAACATGCAGCTATCTTTAGAAGTGTTTACCCTACGAAAAGGAAGTTCGAAACTCTCTATAGATCGGTAACTATGCTCACGAAGAGTATGTTCACTTCTTCATTTTGAGCCACAGGTCCTTGCATTCTTGATAGATGGGATGAGTGCCCTTTAAAATAACTGCACAAATATTTGGCGTTCCTTCGAAAATTAGTCTGCTGCTCTTGGACAACTTGGCAGGTCAACGCTGGGGATGTTAGCGTGAAACATCGGGAGGGGAGAAGGAGTTGGGAGTCACGGGGCAAACCACCCTCGCTGCTCGCGAGTCGAGGGTCGGCAGCGACCCGCTCTGCGACCTCTCTGGTAATCCCTTGCGCCCCAATCTAATGAATACATTACTACAGTAATAACGCACACGTGATGAAATACGGGCGCGTAATAAGTCCGCCACCGCCACCGGAGCACTTGGATTGTCTCCTTCGCGATGGTCGTGGTGTCAACGGGGCTCAGGCTTCTTTTAGAGGGGGTTTGGAAGAGGGAAAGCTCACATCTGTATTAGAATTTCCTACATATCATAAAATAGTTTATATTGACAAATAACTATATTGCTAAATGAGTTATCAACTAGTGGACACTTGCGAAGAATTAGCAGTCATACTAACATGAGGTAGAACCAATTAAGCCTTACTGTATTGTAAAAGTAGTAAATTGTGTTTACAAGTGTTATCCAATATTTCGTTTTTAAGGTAAACAAACGTAATGCATTTATAATAAATGTAGACTTCTAAGTCTATAGAAGTAATGAAGCTGAACATTATATCACTTGGGTGACATCTAAGGAACTTAGCACAATTAGAATGCAATTTGTACTTTAAAACTAATTGTCTGTACAAATCAAACATTTCCACTTTTTTAAAGTTTATTTTCCCCTTATTCAATTGTTGTAGGCCAATTTCGGCAATACAGCAAATCACTTTCAAAGATTTTCAAAACTATTATTAAGTAACATTTCCTTAATTTTGTTTTACCTTAATTGACTTTGGAGCAGAGAAGTACATTTTCCTAGACTGAATTGGTAACAAAACATACTTCTAAAGAATACGTTTCTTATGAACTTATATAATTAAAGTACATTGCTTGTTTGTTTCCCGAAAAGAAATCGTCTTCTAAAGAATACGTTTCTTATGAACTTATATAATTAAAGTACATTGCTTGTTTGTTTCCCGAAAAACTGCTTTTGTTGGAAATAGCTCTATTTGAACAGACACTCAAATGTAAAAGAAAAAAGTAGAGTAAAAATATAAGGTAACGCTCGGTTCAGAAAATAATATTTGTAATGATTCTTCTTTGGTGACGGTTGATTAAGAGGGGAGGAACAAGGATATTTACAAAAAAGTTATATTTTAGAAATAAGTTGTAACTATAGTAATCACGTCTAGAGACTCCTTGCGTCCAAGCCATCCTTGGTGTCGTACCTCTCGTCTTGCTTCAGTCCTCTTCAGCGTGCTAATTTGCAGTGAAAAACCTGGTCATTACATTTCGCACTTGCGTCAGTTTTAATCTAGATGGCAAAAAAGTGTGAGCTAATGGCTCTTAATCCCTTTATTTCATACTCTGGAGATTTTAGAGTAGTATAACCTTGAGCAGGCTTTTGCATTCTGAAAAAGTTCTCACACTTTCTTTATGTGTCTTATTTTGTGTGTGTTTCTCAAAGAGTTTAAAAGTAGCTATCCCACGTAAACATTTCTCCAATGTTATTTCATATAGCAGTTGTGAAAGATGTAATGTTATATCAATCTTCTCAGTCGCTATGAACTTATTTTGGGAAAGTAAATTTTAAGTTTGTATAAAATGTAAATGTAAAAATTCGAGAAAATAAACTGATTCTTATTCTATGTAATATTCCAATCTCTCATTTCTTTTAGGTTACGTATATTGAATAGTAAATGCATTCAAATTTTTGAACTCATGTTAGAAGTTTATAAAAGCTTAGGGTATTTCAACAATGATTATAATACGACAGGTAATACAACAGGAAAACTGAGCTAATGTTCAGGTATACGCCTCGTTCAGGCATGCACGCAAATATTTCAACTAAGAGAAAATCTCAAAACATTATAAAGTTTAAATCTTGACTTGCTTATGGAAAACAACGTTCTTGATTGTAGGTGATTCTCTGCTTTGAGCTCAACTTCAAAAATATTTGATACAAAAGAATTTGTGGAGAAATGAAAATAATGCATGCGAATTAAATATTTTGTATAGAACGATGGATCTCAAATATTGCATGGACATCTCCAAAGGTCCACAGTTTCACTATTCTTAAATTACATCATACTCAATAACAATTCCATCCTCGAGGTAGAATTAATGACTTTAGTTATAACATAAATTTGCCATTGTATTAAATTGTTCTGGATATGACTGCCAAACCAGGAAATAATATTGGAATAATGTAAAACAAAAAATATAATTTTATGCTTTGGGAGTACTGCGCGTTGCTCATGTAACAGTATCTTCTCGAAATGAATAAAACATCAGAAAACTATAATTTCCTACTACTCTCCCATTTATGATTGCTGATTTTATGTTCGATATGGTGAAGTTCAAATTAATGAATGACTTATTGAATACATAAGTTTTCTAGTTCAAATGAATTATTAATTCATACCTTGTGTCTTGCACTTTCAAGATTCTTGGAGTGTTTCCGGGTAGGGAAGACTATTTCATTTGAGATCTCTCTCTTGGTAAATTTGAGTATAATTCTGTTGTATATAGTCAAATAATATTGATTTGTTTTCATTATTTTAAAAAATTGGGAATAAGAATCAACGTCAACAAAAGTACTTTCTGTACAAATTATTCCATTTGTCGTAGAATGGAATATTTATTTCATTTCTCTGATTGTCGATAAAGTAAATCACGTATCAGAATTTGTCATAAAGGAGCAATTAAACAGTAAAGACAATATAACAAAATAAGTACTTGTAATTTATTATATTCAGAACCTGTAAATATGTTCAATCAGCAACCGATCGCGGCGTGTGGAACAACAATGGAGTCATAAAACTGCCAATATAATCCGAACTTTTTATGAGAAACATGCCTTTAAACTCCGTAGTTCACGCAGTTCTCTCCAAGTCGCCACTGCAAAAGCGCGAAGTGTGAGGAGGTGGAGCAACGAAGAATGAAAGGCAGAAACTACGTGACGTCGACGCTAGCGCCCCACTTCGCGACTCCCATCTCGCGTCTCCCAGGAGTCGTAAACATTAACAACAGCAGCTTTGGGATTAAGAGGAAACGACGATGCGCTCAGTGAGCGCCCGCGGCCGCTGGAGCGACGCAGAAGAGCACTGCAACGGAAGCTGATGGACCAGAGGGGGAAGCAAGAGGGGAGTTGATGGAAATGTCGACTGGATGCAAGAAAGTAAGACGCAAGTAGGAATACGGGAGTGGCGAGCGAAGGTTGAAGAAATGCCATTTTACTCGAGGAAATTGCGGAAAAAATTATTACAATGATATATATGTTGAAGAACAATGTAATACCTACGTTTATTCTATGTAGGAAAAATCCATGCTCGTGAGAGGATTAATCCATTTTTCATTTAGCATGCGATCGTATGCCCAAGAAATTTTAGGAGAAAGATTTTATGAATCAATTATTACCTTAATAGTAATTACTTTTTGAATTAGAGTGGTTTACACTGTCAATCAGATATATTGCGGGAAAATAGAACGGGATGAAATTGTAATGATAAGAAGTAAATGATAGAAAAGAAAGGAAAGAAAACGTGAAACAAGTAAAAAGAAAATATGTGAATGAAAGGGAAAATTTGGGCAACTCTGTTATTTTCAAATATATGTTTCAGTTTTTATGTTTTTTTTCTCCATAAATTTACACATTCCTTTTCGTAAAAGATAACCTCAGACACCATTTACTTATGTAATGAATATCGTATTTCTGCCAGGGACATGAGGTTAAATGAAAAGTGTGTAGACCAAGAAGGTAAGTTAAAAAGATTTCGTCAGTGACCTTCTGCTGGAAAGCATCCTCTTAAAAGGTATGACACATCTCGTATATTAATCATAATAATGGAATAATTAAAAATGGTGGGTGGGCTAATATCGAATACGAGCCAGTGAAAGTTGGTCTGACTCTCTCCCTTAAACTGCCATCTCTTTTGAAACACCTCATTATCTTATTATGTTAAACCTCTTCCGTCATAAGGTATTTCTGTCATGGAGCAATCATTGTTATGAATATTAAGTTGTGCGTTATTGTTTTTCTTCTTTCTCGAAGATTACGTTTCATATTGATTTCCCTCATTTTCTGCAAAGGAAGATGGACTTTGAAGTCAGACATGATTCATCTCAAGTCATTAGGCACTCGTTGATTATACCTATATTTTCCCTTCAACAGTAACTATGCAATTAGATCGAGTTTGGTGGAAAATTACATAATAAATATGTACTTCGTGAATATTTTACAATTCAAATTAATGACGTAGGGTGAAGGTTCAATGACAGAAAATGAAGCTTCGAAATATTTATTTTAAAGTTTTTAATAACTCATTCATATATTATAAAGGTAACAGGAATCCGTATTCTAGGGAAAATCTTTGGTATAATTAATTTAAGAAAACCTTCTTTTCAATTTTTAGTCCTAGTATTTATACTAGAGCTAACGGAAAAAGCGCAGTGAATGATAAATGATCTGAGATTATAGAGGAAAGATTTCGGCTGTTCCATTAGCGAAGATCTTGTAGCCGCCGGAGATCTCGCAAGCGCGAGAAATGGGTGGATCCAACACAATTCATCGCCATCAGTGCTTCTCTGTAATAAAGCTGTAATGTTTTGGGTCAAAGGGAAAAGTCTTCATCAGGGAAATCAAACGCGTATATTCTTATGTGATACTATGGAGCGTTTAGCAAAGCATCTGACGGATTGGAGTGGCACTTCCTCTGTACATACTAACATACTGTAACAATGTCAATTATAAAATCGTAAAACATTTGATGGGGATACTTTAAGTAAATAAATGTTTTATGTGTCGTTTAACAGAAAATGGTCTATTAAAATTTCATGTTTCTTTGTCCGTTTATATATCCGTGTCCTTCCTGGTCTGAGCGAAATGGTAGGGATTATACTCTTTGGTGTATCTGTTCATAATTTGGTGTTTAATATTTTTAAAAAGTTACTCCATGCCATATATTATAGCGTTATTGGACCGCATTAAGTTTCAATTTAAAGGTGAAATGTTTACTATGAATGCATGGAATGATGAATGAATGAACGAAACAGAGAGGTGAGAAAGAAGATTTGATTTCATTTTTTGGGGTGAAATTATATTAATAGATCAAAACAAGAATAGCCCCAGAACGCAATAGAAATAAAAAAAATTAACGAAATAAAAAATAAAAAATTCTATATTTATATATTGTAATGAAGTGAAGACTTATGTTTGGCATAAAATATTACTGGGATAAGGAAAAGAATAAGTTATCAATTAAAATTTTGGGCCTTATGAGTATAATATTTATTTTTGTCTCGCTTATATGTCTTTCAAAGAAAAAACCGTAATCCACCCACAGTCGTGGATGTAATATTATGAAATATCGGGACCCAAAATTATTTCGCCATTCATAATTCATTAGGACAATAGAGATTGCCCTTTGCCCATCTTGGGAAAACAACAGAAATCGTCATAAAAATTTATTAATGTGACCTGGAAGAACATAATTCAGTGAAAACCTGTTTCAAAGATTAAACCATTTTAACTTTTTCGCTGGGGAACTAGTGTCATAATGCACAGCGTATTCGCCTTCTGTCTCTGATGACGCTGGTTCTAAACCTAGTGTATTCACGTTAATTTTGCTTGCAGTGGCAGTACTACTGGCAGAAAACAAAGCGTTTTCGTTTATTTCTTCGTTGTCACATGGGTGCCAATTGCACTCTAAGTATATTGAATTGTTTGGAAGTTAATGATGCGTAAAATTTGAGATGTGTAAATTACGAAGATACGAAGAAATAAAAATGAGACATGAATTAAACAAAATAAAAGACATGGAAAGACCCAAACATACTAAATATGAGGATAAAAGAGAAGAACAAGAAAAATCTCGCTTCATAGACCGTCTCCCAAGAAGATTGTGAAGTGTTTGCAGAGTTGGTGTGACCAAAGAGGAGCAACCTGCAGTGGGTGTTTCCAAGAAACCCACTCTGTTCAAATGTGAGAGTGCACCTTTCAACTGTCAGTTAACCGCGTTTGAATCAAACAAACGTGAGATCCGCACGAGAGAGCAAATTTTATGATTCTATATATCCGTCATGAAGATGGTCATAGGGAAAGTCCCAGTCCCAATACACGTCAGTTGAGGAAAAGCAAATCATAGGTGAAAGAACACGCAGTTCAAGAATTAGCATCGAAATGAGTTGAGGAAATTTCTCATTTCTCTATTTTAGCCAAAGACTGCACGATTAACTGAGAAAATATCGTGGGAAATGACGAGAGAANATATGTGTGTGTGTGTGTGTGTGTGTGTGAAATATATATTTGATGAAACTAGTTTTTTTAATCAATGATGTGCATATTTCGTAGTACTTCAGGTTTTTCTTGCCCGTAAGAGCGTCTTTTTACTAAGTTTAACTAATCTGGTTAGTATTTCAAGAAATGCATTTTAGTACACAATAAAAACACTCTCATTTACATCACACAATCCATAGCGTAACTTGATGTTACATGAAAGGAAACAATTTTAAAACAGATTTTTATACCGGGACTTTAAACATTACATTCTCGTTATCAGTCAAATTATCAAACTCATATTATTCAGACTTAACATCTTGTATGCTACGAGCGCAGAGAGATAATAATGATTTGATTTAATCTTTTACTGAAAATATATTAATAGATCAAAACAAGAATAGCCACAAAACGCAAAAGAAACAAGAAATGAGCGAAATAAAAAATCAAACTTGAGAGTCCGAGAACCGAGTCCATTGACTCATGTGTAATTGTAAAGCATTCAACAAATCATGGAACCTAATTTATGGCCTTATTATCTGCAAGATGAATAAATAATGTATTATCAAATAAGGTTAATTCTTCGTGTGACTGACTGGAGGATAATAACCAACTTTTATCTCCGGAAGCAAGCAAAGAACAATTGCATCAGTTCGATAAAAGTATCCCATCAATTCTTGACAAAAAACACAGAGAATGAACACCACAGTCAAGATTGAGTACAGGTAGGAATTATTGCCGTAATTATAAATAAAAAGTATAACATTTATTTATTAAATAATTATTCGTATTTGAATAAATTATAATAACAAATTAACATGACAAAGTTGTTAGAAAGCTACATGAATACACATTATTGTATAGCATTACCTTCGATACAAAATATATTTCATGGAATAAATAAAAATGAAATAAGTAAAAACTTGACTGATTTAAATCAATATTATCCTGACATTCTAGAATCAAAGATGCGGTAATAAAGCTTTTAACTGGATTTGAAGAGGGTTAATCTGGAGAGATACTTTTATTTCATTTGGAAGTGAATCATACATAAGGATTCATGCATGCTATAGCCCTTTTTGCTGTAACCCTGAGCAAGTGTGTTCTTTTCTATAACTGAATTTATATATAAGAGAGTTCGTGACATGAAACAAGGAAAGGACTCTGTACCTAAACAAAACCCATAGTTATATGAATTACGTATTATGCAGAGGTAGAATCTGTACATGCAAATAAACAAAGATGTATATGGATTTACGAGATTAAATGAATGCATCAACTTAACAGTTCTTTTTGTATTCTGAAAGCTTTAATAGGAGACCCTAAAACATGACGCTGAAGCCTAAATGAGAAAAGACTGTAACGTAAGGAAATATAGCATCTATGATACTTGTAAAGTTACATAGTGCAATTCAATATAAATAAAAACTGTCAAGGAACAAACACAAAGTACATTCTTTTATCTATCTGAGGAACCTCAATATTTTCTAGTGATTTTATTTGGGATATTATTGCACCCATATATTTTAATGAAAAAAATTATACTTGAAGTAGCAAAACAGAATAATATATAATAAATACTAACATAATAATATAATAAACAGAAATACGAAAGAAGCATCGTGTGTACGAATTCTTTCTGCAGACTTGTCTTTCTGCGGAATTGTCACTTCTTGAACGTGCAATAACTAATTAACAATTTTAAGCACATTCTGTGCATTATTTATAGCATTGTAGATGTGACTTCGAGATATCTTAAAAAGTCTTCAAGCAAAATACACTTTAATTAGGGGAAATAAAGTGTGTGCCCAATTATTCATTGAATATCAGAGGGCGAGAAAAACCAACAACTGTTGTTACAGCATTAATGCGTTTTTATAAGGTGAATGTTCATTGGTTTAGTAATTTACAACACTGATTCAATATTTAATATATTACACGTCAAATATATGAGAAGCAGTTCTAAACGCATATAAGTTCAAATAAACACATTCTCGATTCGTAGAGTTCACAATGCAATGGTGTCTAGAGAAGGAACATATTGCAAAATTTTGCGTTCAGCTGCTTATTCCTTAATTTGCTTAAATTTGCTTTACGGGCTATTCTGCCCGCCTGATAGGCTGTTGGTAACCACGGCTGCTACCTAACTCTACGGGAGGGTTGCTCAAAATCACTCTTGGAATTATAAGATAATCATGAATTAAAATAATTCATTATTTTACATAGTGAAAATAATGAATAAGAGATGTTAACTGAAACGAAATTGTATTCTGTAGAGGAAATAAAAGTTCTACAGTTAAGTTCTCGAAAATATCATATGAAAAAATACACTAACTGTTGCAATCGTCAATTTATGTTAACTGTAAATTATGGAATAGTTTTACTGTTAAATTATTTCGTCAAGAATTCTATTGTCACTCAAACACACTATTCTTGTGTTATAATAGTTTTAGTAATATTGTTTAATTTAGGAAAGGCAAGCTAGGTAAATAAAACATTTCTGTGGACCATATGAAAAAGCAATATTTCCAATTAAGAAAAGATTTAAAAAATGAAAAGCGATTAAAATGTCAAGTTGCAGAAATAAATTATTGAAAATTTAACCCCCTCCCCCCCCCCAAAAAAAGTAAGTTCCCGATATTTATTGGTAGAATACTTTACAATCTCACAGTTATAGGTAATTGGATATTCAATAAAGCGTTTTGCATAGATGGGTAGCTCATGGGTGCAGTATGGGTATACTTCATCACCTAATGTACCCAGAGGAACGAGTAGTAATATTGATCGTACAAAAACAGGTAAGGTTAATAAATTTAATTTTAACGATAGACAAATGGTTGATGAGAATGATTCATCAGTGCCTCGATTTGATCAAGAAGACGAGTGTATTGCTCGTGACCTTAATTTTGCGATCTTGCTTTACTTGAAGAACGACTACGCAGTAGAAAAT
Organism: Laupala kohalensis; assembly: GCA_002313205.1. Lineage (NCBI taxonomy): Eukaryota > Metazoa > Arthropoda > Insecta > Orthoptera > Trigonidiidae > Laupala > Laupala kohalensis. Next base: position 153,255 of record NNCF01128631.1, on the reverse strand, counting down.
TTTGCTAGAGATATATCAGCTGAGCCATTATCAAACGTTCCTTCGAAGTCTATATTTAGTACGATCTGACGAGAACTACATGCATCGCCGATTTGGTTAACACTATCTATTGTTCAAATATTTGTTTGCGCCCAGACCTAGTTAAGAGATGGATAAACACTATTCGATCAATTCGATCAGAATAAAAAACTAATAGCAGAAGTTGGAGAATATTTCGCACTTAAAGTAGGTATTTATTTAAAGAAACATTCTTATTTTATCATCATTTATATTTTTCATTATTAGAAAACCCTATGTGTTTTACAATAATTTTATTACTTTGCAGAGTACAATGCATACTTATTTGGTGACGGTGTAGTTGGTCCAAGTCAACTTATATAAATGTTTATTGTATCTTTGATTTTATTTTGTTTACAGTGTATTTGTTAAAACAATTACATGTACGTAAAAATATATTATTTTCATTTAAAATGTATTCATTCTTTACACAATAATAAATAAAACATTAAATATTTAAATCAATTTCTATTTTAATTTATAATTCAATACGTGGGTTACATGCTTCATGCTTACACCATTTCACAAAAGTGATTGATACATTATTCAAATTTGAACAAATGAAATTAATTTTCGGCTTAAAATTGCGTTATTTCGGTTTAATTGTGATGATCAAACTTACAATTAAGTAGAAATAAAATTAATTCGATGCTGATTTCTAATTTATACAAAATCATGATCGATCCTGATTCGGTTAACTTCGGTTCTATTCTGTTAAAATTCGGTTCGGTTTTAATTCGGATATATCGTTTCGGATCGTGTCTCTTTTCCAACCGAACCGATACCCACTCAACATGATCGACTCGACCCGACCCATACAGACCCGAGAGCGATTCCGATAAGTGTGTTCGGTTTGTTTTCGGTTCGATTAGAGACCCGCCGACCCGACACCCACACGTAATGTTTACTCTGCTCCGTAACTACATAGTGAGTCGTCCATTTCTGCCTTCTCCATTAGGCTCAACTAGTTTAGTTACAGTCGACCAAACTATTGCATTTTCAATTTGATATGACGTTATCTTGGTACAACTGATTACGTTCTCCGTCTACCCTCAAATAGTGTTTGGGTTACACTCAATCGCAAAGTTCGAGAACAGCATAAGTACTGTGCAAGTTCGTGTCGGGAAAGGTCAATTCAAATATCACTGTTTTCATGTAAATTCTGTAATTTGGTATTATGCCTACACAACAACTTCGATCTTACGTAAACTAAATGGGATAAGCGTTATTTAAAAAGCCGCGCTATGAAACTCTTCGTTTTGGAGACGATAGTAGAAAACAGATGATTTATGTTAATGCTGTTGCGATCTTGGCAAAATATCTCTAATGATAAAAATATTTTTTCAATATTAAGAAATTGACACATTCCTCTTTCTTTCTTTTTTAACAAACGAGACTTATATTACATGACAAATCTTACTTTTGTTTGTATGTACGCACATATTATTACATAACTCAAGTTTTCATGTATACCAATAATTATTTCTGAATACGACTTAAAACATTTTCGAATTTTTTGATAGTTTTGCTCATGCCCAGGGCGATCCTCAGCTACTGGGCGGGTCCGCAGGGTGGTGGATAGCGGAACAGTTTGCTAAACCTGAACTCTCCCGTACCGAGGTGGCAGGAGCAGTGAGCGTGGGAGGGTAGACTATCGGGTTTACACTACCACACGAGCCATATACTGGTTCTGTGACATGACTGGTAAGCACCACTATCAAATAAGTGCGGTCCCCGCTGTCTTGAGGGTAGGGAACAGCTCAAAGGCTAAGGGAAGGAAAATCCTGACAGAAAACAAGGGATAGGAAGGACTCTGTAGCTGTGTCAGGCAGTCTTCCTTGGGAAGAAAACCTTATGCAAGTTCTAGTTCCTCCAAGGCAACGGAGGATAAGTCTAGGCCAGCACCCTATTCTGGTAAAAATTAAAAAATAGTAAAAAATATATCGTATCAACAAATTAATTAATTTAGTCAGATACAGTGTACAGCTGTTATCCATCCACTCCACAAAAGAAGGACATGAGAGTAGCCCAGATAATAACAGGTAACACTCTCGGACATTAGATACAAAAAACAGTTACACAACCAGAAGCAACATATCAAGTGAAACCATTTTTAAAACTACTAACACTGCAGAAATAGACAGAATACTAAATATTGAAAGAAAGTCAGGACATGCATAAACAAAAAATATCAAGTAAACAGACACTGGAGACTAGCTTCCAATGATTTTACTATTTCTATCTTTCCTTCACCTCATGAATGTAAAGACTACATAAAGGAAGGTATCTGCTTGTTCTGTTAAATTAGAGGGACTTTAATTTTTTCAAAGAAGTGTGATGTTAAATATTAAATTCTGTATTAGATATAAAATATTTATATGAATTGTTATCTGTGTTTATATTTATTTGTGTTAAATATTATTTGAATTGTTATTGAATGTACTATCGCACTTTTTAAGAATCCTAAAAGAAGTTTCACCTAATTTACAAATATAGTTAGGTGCACAGAAAAATTTAGTGATAGAAATTTCTGGATGTTTATGGACGTCCGGAGTATATCCGTAGATGTCCAGAGAATGTCCGGTTTTGGGACTTCACGGACATCCGTCGGACGTCCTAAAAGTGTGACATTGGAACATCTAACGGATATCAAATGGATGTCCGCCGGACGTGTGACGGATGTCCTATGGACATGCATGGGATGTCCTTGTGCTGTCTGGGTATGAACGGTGTGCGCAACTTAAGAGATGTGCATATAAGCTATAGATGTACATTGAAGGAAACCTATCTCTTAAGTTTTTTTTTCAAACTCAATCTAAAGTAGTTTCTAGTACACAAATACAATTTCCACTGAAGAAATCCATTTTTTTTAAACGCACTTTTCATCTTGAAATTGTCGCAAACAGTACCTATGCTTTAAAAATAAAATATACAGGAACGATTTCGCAATAAATGTGAAGAGTTCCATATTACAGCAACTTTCATTAATAAGAGGGTTTCATAATAGTTATCTTATTGGTCGTTTCGGTAAAAATCTAATGTTTATTCCATCCCTCACGTATTGGTTATTGTAGATCAGTTCGAATACAAAAAATACATTTCCGCACTCTCAACTGAATTAGGTTCCAGTGTCATCTCATACTTCTCCGCAACTTATAACTCTTCTTTTTTTTTTTTGAAAGTGCTCAACACGAAGACCAATAAGATGGTCAACACGTTACGCAATTACGTTTCCTGCTTGTCTTCCATGCGGATGGAACTCCTTGAAAACTTCCTTATTGTACGAATCTCACGTTTGCAATTTTGCAGCTGAGGATCGAAATTTTGTTACGTGCTATTTGAGAGGACCACCCTCACACCACATAAATTATTTTCATTGTCATATTTCATATTAATGATTTTGTAGTGTTGTTAAATTTATTTATTCAAAATTTAATATCAATTTCCTTTAAATCTCGTAATCCAGTTCAAGCGAACACAAATTTGACGTATTATTTAAATTGTAAAATATAACGTCTCATTAGGGCGCATTAAGACATGGATACAAATACAAGTTTCTAAGAGTCAGTCCATACGAAACGGAGAGGTGATTGCTCTTTTTTTATTTTTTTTAAATCATATTTTCCTCTTTCTTTTCCTTAACATTCGGGATTCAGAACTTAGCTTTTAAGAAATTGATCATCAAACATCAATTGAGATCAATCAATTTGAGATCAATTAAAAAAAATCAGTTTTGAACTCACGAAACAGCAGAGAAAAAAGTAGTAAAAAATGGTTGAACAACCATTTTATTTATTTCTATACCGTTTCGTGTGGTGCGACCCGTAAGGAAAGCTTTTCTCCACATTCTTCTCGTGGCAGCCGTACTGGAATCGTCGCGCGATTCTCTTGCTCCCGATTGTTGTGATGTGGTTCGTTGTGTAAACAGGTTCCTAGGGGACGCTTCGCAGGTAGCAGCAAGCCGCAGCATGTAGAAAATAATAGACGAAATCAGTGCGTAAGCGGCAGTAGAAGCAACAGCAGTGGTTCAGAACATTACATATAAGTATATTTGAATATCCTGTATTCCTTCATATTCTTGAAAAGTATACAGCAATAATTTTCTTATCTTGTTTTCAAATAACAATCAAAATCTTTACAATCTGTTCTTTAACAATTTCCTTCATCTTCACAATAACCCCATCTTTTTTCTTTATTTCATTTCTTTGGTTTTTATTTTGAAATGACTGGTATGTACAAGAAATCGTGGTTCTCCGAAACCCAGCGGTGCTGATGCTGTAATAACGGAAATTATTTCTTATGAGCGAGTTCTCAACAAACTTGTTTCTGCTATTGCGGAGGGAGTTAAGAAGGAACTTCATGAGTACATTACGTCTCTGGAAAAGAAGCTGGAAGAGAGTAGTGTAACCATATGTAAGTTGGAGCAGCAGCTAGCTGATCGGACTGACGAGCTGGAGCAATATCAGCGCAGAAATTGTCAGGATTTTAGACAGGAAAGAGCTTCTTGGTGAAGATACCGACAAACTGGTTTTGGAGGTTGCGAAACAGATACGTATCCTCTTAGTTTCGTTAATATCGACCGTAGTCACAGAGTAAGCCCAAAAGTCGATGGTAAAAATCGACCGATTACAGTGAAATTCGTTATTTTTAGGAAACGGAATGAATTTTCTCGGCGAAGAGGCTGCTGAAAGACAATGGGACCACCATCCGAGAAGACTTGACGCGCTGGAGGCTCGAGGTTCTCCGAGCGGCAACGCAGCGCTTCTCCGTGAATAATGTTTGGACGACGGATGGGGTTGTTATTATTAAGCAGGGCAATGAAAAATTGCGTGTTAAAACTGTCTGATTTTCAGGCTATCCCTTAAGGTATTTATTTATTTATTTAAGTTATACATTAGTGTTTCATAATACATAAGATTTATTAATATTTTATTTACAGTTTTGCATAAGTTCAAGCGTCTTCTTCAGATCTGAGTAAGTAATTTTTAGTGACAATAATTAAGCAGCACTTAGGTGTATGTTTAATTTATCTCTTAAACATTCAGGTCCTACAAAGAACTCCAGCTCAGTATGCGGATTACCTGACCCTTCCGTTGCTTCACCTCAAGAACTCAATCTTTCCTTGATTAAGTTCCCACGCGGTCTTTCCGGAGCGCACATTAATGTGCAATCAGTAATGTGTCAACATGACGAAATAATAAACATTCTTTCCGAAACTAAATTAAAAGCACTCTAGTTCAGAGTCATGGCTCCGGTCTTCTCAACCCTCAAGGCTAGCTTCTATTGATAATTATTCATTCGTGAAGCACGATAGAAATAGCCCAATTCGTAAACATGGTGGCGGGGTTGCAATGTATGAGATGAATAAGATGATGCAAGATGAATAAAATAAAACTGTTCTGATTTCTAACTCTGACTCTCTAAGTATTGAATATATTTGTTGAAGTCATTTTGTGCAAAAGAAAGTGTCTGCTTGGGGCTGTTTATTTATTTTTTATATATTTTTTTTGTGGGGTATTAAGGGCTCGTCAACAGCAAGGCCATTAGAGCCCATGGCTGTTTATTGGCCTCTAGATATCGGTACTCTTTCTGATTTGAGAGAGCCACTTTCCTTTCTAGCTACTAAATACGAGAATATTATTTTAATTATAATCTCCTGGATATAGAGAGTGCGAAATCTAAACAATTTATTCAATTTTTTTTCAATCCTTAAATTTAGAGTTTCTCATAATGAACGCAACTCATTTCCAAAATAAATCTGAAACGTGGATAGGTCATCTCATTGTTTCCAATTCTCATGAAGTACAAACGTACGGACAATTTTCTATACCAGGAATATCGAAGCTTGATTTTTTATTTTTATCATATTCTTTGGAATATCCCAAATAGAAGCCAAAATTAATTACATATTGGGATTTTCAAAATTTTGACACTCAATCCTTTCTTCCCGACTGCTATGCAGCTCCATAGCATAGTGTTTATTTGTTATCTTCTTTAGATGACGAAGTTTCTGAATTCAGTAACATAATTTCAACGCTATTTAATGTACATGCATCCACCGTTGAAACCTATGTGTGTAACAAGACCTCCAGCTCCTTGGCTCACAGACGAACTTAAAAATCGTATGAAGGAAAGAGACCAAGCTTTTAAGTTATATAAAAGAGAAAAGTTTACTGTGTATGAAGTTAAGTATAAAAAACTTCGACACTCAGTAAATCAATTGGTAAGAAACTCAAAATTAAGTATTTTAAAACTTTCAATTTAACTTCGAATTCGAAACACATATGGAAAACACTGCGAGGATTATGCCTAGCTAAGAGTGATTACGACTCAAATATAGATTTCAATATTAATGATTGAAATTATAACTTCGTGAATAACCAATGCGTATTAGACCCTTCTTTAAAAGTGAATTCGATAAATAGCTTATTGAGCAGAGACAGCCTTCCCGCGGATAATAAATTCTATTTTGACTCCATCTCTGGCGCTGATGTTCACGAAATAGTTAGTTCATTAAAATCTAATGCAAATGGATCGGATGACATTAACGTTAGACAATTAAAACTCGTTCTAACTGCGGCGCTTCCTTCATTAACTCACGTAATGAATTATTCTTTTATAACTAGTACGTTTCCCGGAATCATGGAAATTGGCGCAAAACCCAAAACCCAAAACTCCTAACCCTTCCTCTCTTAGCGATTTCCGCCCCATAAGTATACTACCTACTCTTTCTAAAGTTCTAGAAAAAAATAGTAAATAAGCAAATTATGCAATTTCTTCAAAAAATCGTTTATTGAATGAATACCAATCTGGTTTTAGAGCTGGCAGGAGCACACAAGTAACCGAGGACATTCGAAATGTATTGGACGATGGTAGTATCTCTATTCTCGTACTTCTTGACTTCAGCATAACTTTTGATTCCGTGGATCATGATATCTTGGTAAGTAAATGTCGAAAAATTGGTTTCTCTGAGTCAGCTGAGTCTTTGGAAACAATTATCTTAGATGCCGTAAACAAGCTGTGATAAACAACAATGAATCATCTGACATAAAATATTTACATAGCGGTATTCCTCAGGGATCAATTCTTGGACCGTTGTTATTTGTTATATATGCAAATGACATCTCAATTAACTTAAAATTTTGTTCACATCATATATATGCTGATGATTTTCAAATGTACGTTGGCGGAAGAAAACAGAGATCAATGAACTTATTAATAATGTAAACCACGATCTTTGTGTTACTGAAGACTGGTCCACTAAAAACGGTCTTAAACTTAATCCTTCCAAATCACAAGCAATGATAGTCAGATCGGCTATTTCTCATAAATTCTTAGAGAGTACCAAGATATCTCCCGTTTTACTTCATAATTCTCCTGTTCATTGGTACTCAGAAGTCCGAAATCTTGGAGTAATTCTAAACAAAACTGATTTGGGATTGCCATGTTCAGTATATTAGTAAGAAAATATTTTTTTCCTTCCATGTGTTGAAATGTTTACAAAGATATCTACCAATCACAACTAAAGGTTTGTTAGTAGAATCAATTATCTACCCACATATTGACTATTGTGATACTGTGTATAATGATCTTCAAAAGAAATTTCAGTTTATACAAAACACATGTATTCGCTACATTTTTTATTTAAAAAAAATTGATCATGGATCTCATCACTATGAATATCACGAGGTACAACGAATCAAGCAAAGACGCTACATGCATTGCCTCACAATGCTGTACAAAGGTATTAAAACTCAAAACCATCTCATCTGGTTAAAGAGTTCAAGTATTTCAGTTCTCATAGATTTCAAAATTCCTTCACTTTGTCAATTCCCAAACACAAGACGATGTACTTGAATAAATAGTTTCACATTGCCATTACCCGGGCTTGGAATGATCTTCCTTTGCGCATCAGACTGTTCTTCGGTCGCGTTATTTAAAAATACATTGAAGTCCCATATTTATGCTTCAAGGTGACTTGGTAGGGTTTGAGTGCTTCACAGACGATATGATTCAGGTTATTGAAAGAGTGTATGTATATATATACACACATATCTTTCAGCCATTCTGTGCCGCATTTACTTGTTGTAATGTCGAGTAGCTTCTTTGCCGTTCTGGAGTTTTCCATCCTGTAGATGTGTTCCAGAGGACCTACAACAGATCAACATAGAAAATAGACCGCACCGAGTGCCGAAATAAAATCAAGAATGTAAAATTTGAGCAAAGAACAGCGCGGCAACCTGGAAAAAATGGACAGATGAATGGAAAAATTCTGAGAGGATGAAGAGAATTTGAAGTGAAAAGAGGAAAAACATCAGAAAAAAATAAATTGTGAATTCAAGTTCAATCGCTCTCTTTCAGAGGAACAATCGACTGAATAATAAATATATATATATATATATATATATATATATATATATATATATATATATATATATAATATGTTGTTTCTTCAGATATTCCTGTTTTGTTTCTTAAAAAAGTTAAAATTTCTAATTTTTATTTATAACTATAAATATATTATTAAAATGTTTCTATCATTAAATGTATCATTTTGTCTTTATTGAAATGTATCACAATATCCACATTTATAGGAGATATTAGTCATAAATTCATTAGGTTTTTACCTTTTATTTGGATACATTGTATTGCAAATATGAAATATTAATGTTAGTGTCAAAAATTAAAATGCATTACATAGTTATACTAAATTGTCACTCTAATATTTTAAACATTACATGGAACATCTGATGTAACATTGCTTATGAATTTTAATGAAACATTTCTTATTTTTATGTAACATTTCTTATGTATTTTTTAAAAAACTTTCCTTTTTTTTCAATTCGTGTAATTTAGTTTTATTTAGTTTTTGAACTTTTGAAATATGTGTTCGGTACTAAACGGTCATTCTAATTGTGGTTTTTCTGAATTTCCCTCAATTGCTTAAGGTAAATGCCGGGATGATCCCTTGATTGCTAACCCAGAGTAAAGTAGAATTTATCCTCTAATTTTAGTCATAGATATTGATGTATGTATGTTTTATGTTGTATGACTTTAAAAAAAAATTATCATTGTATGTGTATGTATGTATGTATTGTTTGCATACAAATAGTGGGCAGGCGGAAGAGCAGGTCTGATGGCCAGGGCCTCGCCACGGAATAAACCATTTTATTATTATTATTAAGGAAGGAATTTATTAAAGAGATTTTTAAAGTAAATGATACAATGAAATGAAATCTCAATTAAGTAAAAACCATTATAAATATTTAAAAATATTTTTCTCTCGTCATTTTGTAACAAATTGTTAGTTCACGCGTGCCACATACCAGTGGAGTAAATGGTATAAAATTTAAATTTAGTTTAAAAAATTTAAATGGGGACCAAAAATCTAAAATGAGTTAAAATTGAATAGAAATCTCCTTGCTCATTTGCCATTTACGGAGTTGAAGAATATATCATTATTTTAGAGACATTTGTATGTTTACGAGATGGAACTGTTTCCCGGAGTGTAATATGCTAAATTTTAACTCTTAAAACAAAATTTAAACAATTTTTAAAAAGAGAAAGAATTTGTTTATAATAATAGCGTTTGTTGTATGTCAATATTTTGAACTATATTTTAGATATGGCGGAAAATTTGTTGTTTCATTTACGCTTCTCAAGTAAGCAAAACATTTTTTAATTCATATTTTATGAGGATAATTCTTTATAAATAAATAAATGAATTATCAAAAAAGCAGATACAAAGTGTTTTATTTCCATGATTACTGTATGAAAGTTTGCCGAAAGGGAATCAGTAAAACAAATATTTACAAATGTTTTTAACTTATTTTAAATATCTTAGGACTTTAACTTGTCTAAGGTCCCAGCGATGGATGAATTGCTGCAGATGTAACTGTAAATTTAAATATTGTCTTCCTTGGCCACAACTTTATGGAACATTGAATGCATGTATTTAAGCACAAGAGAAATATTACAGATATCGTGTCCATGAATTTAGAGACTAGCAGAAAAATAAAATAAAATTCATTTTACACGTAATTTTGTAAACACCAATATCAACAAACTTTAATACATAAACATAAGAATAAACCAACAAAATAGTTATTGGTAGTATTCAATCTCATTATGCATGTTAAAAGAAATTGTAAATACTCGCGTTCTTATAAGACTATTGCAAACATTTCTTCCTTGTTTTGATTTTTTGCTTTCTTCACTGCACTTCGTTTCGATACCTAATATCTATTGATATGTCTCAAACAGAGGAAGTTCTCACCCTCATACGTATCACTTCTTTAGAGCTTTGAGACAGTCTCCGGGACACGCTCTACTTCGGAACGTCATCTTTCTATAAATAACGAATGAATTTGCCAATATTGGTATTATTTTAAAAAATTGAGGGAATAGCTCGAATCTAGAATATTTATTTTTCTCTATTTTCTCGCAAAAAGGTTTCTGCTTCCTTAGATTCTTTATATTTTTTTAAACTGTAACCACTAACGGACTTTTAAAACACTCTTTTTTATTTATATGGAAACAGATTTTTAGCTGAAATCCTAATATACCACCAAACAATAGTTTTTCTAGGTATCGGGAGTAAGAACTTTTACTGATTCATTGAACTTTGTCTTAGACGAATCAATTATTTTCTACTCTCCCCGCGAATCATTAATTTGGAGAACTTTTTTGCGTAGATCTTCTATTTTTCGTTGAACTTCACTCATTTCAAAATTCCTGCTTTTTTTAATTCTAAAGATTTTGATTTTATTATTTCAAACAGTTTTTCTCCTGATAGAGTTCTACAACGCACTCGAAACATGAACATGAAAACCTTCGTTCTTTGTATCAGGAGGAGTATGTTTACTATGTAAGCCTACCATCTATTTTTTCTCGATATTTCTGTAAAATTTTTCCTTCATACTTTTGTCTGTAGTTTTTTCTCTCTTTGTTACTTCAATTTAAAAACTTAAGTAATATATTAAGTTTTATTTAGATGTAATTTCTTTAGTAGTATTCCCTATTCTCCGCTCTTTTCATTTCTTTTTACCCGGGAGACATTTCATTGAGAAATCTGCGCTTCCTTTCATTCGCCATTTCACATTCGTCTTTTATAGGGCCTAAGTTGCGCTACTTCAATTTATCTACTTTTGAGAATTATTTTTATTATCTTTCTCCATTCATTTTATTAATATACTGAGAGCAACAGAAGACTTCGTCCGAAACAACATTTTGTACTCGTTAGTAAATTACTTTATTGTCCTCCACGTTGTCATACGCTGTTTGTACTGCTTCTTTGACAATAAATTTATTATTATTAAATTTATTATCATAGCTACTAGGAAAGAATAATCATTTAGGAATTAAGCTAAAATAGCACAATGGCAAAGCAAATGCACAATTGCATTTCTGTAATGATGTTCTATTAAACAACAAGAAATATGAATAAGCACCTTATAAATTAATGGTTAAAATGTAAAATGTTTATATTGAATGAGATTTGGTAGTATAAGAAAATGTGATGTTTCGTTCATATACCTTAACTGTTATTTTTTTTCGTCTCTAATATATTGTCTTCCTGAAACTTTTCCTTTCATGCAGAAATTTCTTATCACGTAATTCTTCAGTGGGAAGCTGCTTTTGGATGAGAATTTGATTGGTGATTGGGACAAAGATGTTTTATTTCCATTGTCGTATGTTGTAAACCAGTCGGCCGTGCCTCAGCAGTGACTCGACATTTTGTTACATGCGAATGAACATTACACAACGTGTCTGATGATTTACTCGTTAAATGTGCATTTTCGGAAACAATCAACGCAGCAACGAATTGGATATACTGTGTATTCATCGTAATTACTACAAATTAATTCAATGTATTGTTACGTCAAAGTCGTCACTCACTTGCGCTATGAAGTTGATTTCCCTCGATAACTGTGAAGAAGAATTTGCAGTTATTGCACGGAGGGTTGTCTCACACAGCATCACTTCGACTTAAAGATTCATGCAAATTTCATTTCCTCCAACATTGACGTCCACCTTCTGCAATTTCTTTTTCATCTCCCTTAATTTCCTTCTCTTACTTTCATTTCTTTCTTCTATCATATCTATTGTCTTACTACTGTATGTCTACTTCTATTCATTTCTACTGTCTTTCATTTCTCACAGCGAGCTCGCGTGCTTAAGTTAACAATAACAACATTTCATTCCATACATTTAACAATCGAATTTTCTGAATATAATTTGTATAAATATAATTTAGTCACAGTATATATGTATTGCATTGCTTTACTGGAGAAGAATGTTGGTACACATTTCGTGGCATAAATATTTATTTGATATGGTAATTTTGACAACTAAATAGAGTTTGTTACGAATTATTTGGAGACAAAATGTAAATGTATAAATGAAACCCTACTACTAGCATAAAAAGTCATTACACATTAAATCGTGAATGGTTTCAATAATAATATAAAACATCCGAAGACGAAGGAATTTTAGTTGAACACTTGAATTATTTGCTTATTAAGAGATCAAGGAATTATGCCCATTGTGTGAGATATTAAATAGAACCATTTCGCGGGCACAATGGCGGGATCTAATAAAACATATGAAAGTACGAATAAATGTATTAAATTTGAGTAAGTACACAGCCTCCAGAGCGGGGTAATAAAACATCAAATTTCGGTTCCTCAGAAATTCTGGGAAGCTATTTCAAATTGTTAAGATTTACTTCAACATTAATATTGCATTTTTTAATACTTAAAAGTCGCAGATATGCAGTTGCCGCTGGGAAGTTCGTTGCTCATGGTTGTGATTCTGGTATCACATTGAAGTATACGACAGTCATCAACAAGGTCTACGCACTTATTCAAAACCATAGCGGTCGAATCCAGATCATCCATCATTTCGAATCAACGCAGTGATTTTGCTTCTAGATTTTTTTTGTTTTTTTTTTTGTTTACGGCAACGGGTCGTCATATGACAGTGATTTAAGTTGCGAATGTTTTTGAGCATGAGACTGAATATTTGAATTTGGGATTCTATATTTAATAAAATGCTTAAGGTTTTTAAAATTATTGTTAAAATATATTCGATATTTAGTATTTTGGAACTCAGAGAAATTATTAGACATATTTTAATAGNGGAGCGGCGGATGTATGGTGGTAATTTCGGGATGGGAGGGAGGGAGGGAAGGAAGGAAGGAACTATGGGATCGTGCTGTATCATCCATCACAGGTCCTCTGCTTTCAACGCGTCCTTCGCTCGGTCGGATGGGAAGCGCATAGAGGTCGCGGGGGTGGAGCGAGAGTGCACGTCCTCTTCTGGCGGAAGAAGTGCCACAGGCGTAATACTCGTTTTGTCAAGATGGTTTGCATATCCCACGATTTATAACTCCGAAATAGTGTGTTTGAATGTGTTTTTCTTCAAAAATTACTGCTTTATTTTCATTACAATATAATTTTACTAGCTCTGGGATTGGGAATGGATTTTCTCAACTTCCAAATTAAAAGATGTCATGCGATTTCCGATGAACATGCGTTGTTGATCAAGTTTGGATCGGTAAAAAAGTATTGGCATTAAAAATTGATTCCTCCTAATTTTTATGACAAATCTTTATCAATTTGATGACTGCATTAGTAATAAATTATTTGAAGCTGAATGAAAAATAATGGACAGTTTAAAAATGATTGCTTCAATGAAACACTAACAATCCAACTTAATCAAATTGAATATTGGTTATGGTTGGTTTCATAACACCATCGTGAATGCTTGTGTTTAAAAATCCTACAGTAATTTCTATTTATTAGTTAATATAAGATTAATACTATTTGGAAACTTGCTTGATTTAATTGAGAGATGCATCATAATTATGGCAGCAGAACCCACTTCGTGATCATTTGTCACTCCTTGATATCCCACGAACAAACAAAACTTCCAAAATATCCGTGATTAAAAATTAAAAATAATAATTTAAAATTACTCCGTTTTGAAAATAAGAATACCCTCCTCAAGCAGTCAATATTTATTACATTCCATTTAAATGACCGGTGAAGTGTGATTTTTATGTTGAAATCACTATAAAAACAAATAACGTGATTATAAGACACTTAAGTGATGTAACAAAATATACGCTAGTATTACTTTAAGGGGGAATACTGAATGCATCTCTGCGAGAGGCGGGTATTGACGTGAGCATGGTTCTATGTAATTCAGGGCCAGTTACAGAGATGATGGAAGTCGCGCTCTCAGAAGTTTCATGTCTATGATCCTGCAGGGAAGAAAGCTTTCTACTCAGCTAAACAAACTATAAATGTAGAAGAGAATATCATTAATACAATGTGTAATCGAACTATGAACTGCAGTATATGACAGTACGAAGTCACACCAGCATTTCCCTCTCCATTTTTTAAATTTATTTTGTGAAGTATTTTAAATATATGCGTTCCCAAGGCAGTGGTACTATATCATACAAGTGTCCTACCACAAATTCATAATCATTTAATTGTATTGTTTTATTAATTTTCAAAGTTCCAAAAATTTGTTAAATTTTATAACATTATTAAATTTTAGATTTTAAAGTACTACGAATGCTTGTATCGAACAAGAAGGGTCATTCGAACTTCTGACAAACCCTTAAAGTAGATTTTCTAAACAAACTGAGTACTCACTAATAATTTAAAATTGACATCTAAATATTTTCCTCAGTATTATTTTTCTCGTGAACTAGCCAATCTACCACCAGTAATTATAATGGCCGTTCTCTTGATGATCTACAGAACTACTCTTTACTTTTAGTATTGTACAATGATTTAATTAAAATCGACTGAGAAGGATACTGAAATCGTTTCATTCTCCCCTTACATAATGAGCTAAAACTCGAAACCAAAGTAATTTAAAATTTGAAACAAATTTCTATTAATGTCGTCATAAACAAAATAGTAATTTTGCTCAGAGCTTTTGCACAAGATCAAAATATATCTTGAGAATAAAGAAATGAAGGGAATTATAATGAAGTATATGTTATCATATGTACCCTCTGTTAAATTACATAATTTTCCAAGCTTACTGTTCCATGTCCTTATGGGTTTTCTTACGACTCGCTCATCGGTCTATTCACAATCGCTTTAATTCACTGACCAATGATTTAGTTGTCACACGGGGAATATAATACGTCTTCCCTTTTGAAATCATACAGAAATGTTGTTCGAAGTGTTCACCATGTACGAGATGATTGCATTGCAAAATGAGTATACAAAGTAAGCTCCTTCAATGAGTCTATATATGTAACCAGCATCATTAAGTCCCATTCGAATGCGCCACTCCCAACAACTCTTACTTCGCCAAATACCAGTGGCTGTGTTATAGCGGAAGATTGCAAGTGAGCGTGCGAACGACGGCGCCTGCGCAGGAAGCGAGCGATTAACGTGGCGCGTGGGGAAAGCGTACGCTTCGTCGCGTCCTCGCCGTCTGCTCACCCGCCCGACCGCGTGCGTGAGCCCCTTACGCATCAGCAATAGCGGCCGTTGGACACGCCACCGTCGTAAAGCGCTGTGTAAAGACTGGAACAATGGAACCATGTACTCATGAAAGGGAGAGGAACGAGACGGACAATACGCTCTCTCGTAGCATCTTCATGGTGGATGCGCTGGCGTCACTTACTTCTTCAGCTTGGTCTACTTTTTGTATCCAAATGTTTGAGGAATTGTCCCCGCTCTTAAAATGGACTTCAGTTTAATTTTAGGTATATGACGAATGGGTTTCACTAAATGTTTGAATGGGATTGATAGTTTTATTAATATAAAATTACAGAAGATTTATGAAAATGAGTTTATCCCATCTGCAACGCTCTTTATCAGAAAAATAAAATTATTATTTATCTTTATCACAGCGAATGAGAATTTTTTTAAAAGAGGGAATTTCGTTTTTGAATTTCTTTTACATTGATCTTTCAGTGTATTAAAGTATTATATCCGTCAGAGCGACTAGTCTTAAGAACCTCCAAACAATGTTCCTCATGATAGTTTGCCGCTAATTTTTGAATTATTTGACTTCAAATAACTATGACTTCTATGGAGAAACTTTCGCGGGCTAATGTTTTTTTTTTTTTCATATCCTGAAACAATTGTCGACTTCACGTACCAAAAGAAAAAAAACAACTAAAATATAGCGAATGAAAATAGCAACGTAATGACGTTAAGATTTCCATATCTTACGAGACATTCGATAGAATAATTCAACAAAAACTGAGGAAAATACGTTCTACTGGAAGCGGCAGCCGTCTCACGTGAATGAAAATAATATGATCCTCGTGAAAGAAAGAGTCAAACAAAAATGTAAGTTTATTATCAATTGGTCTCCCTTAGTTATTTTATTCATGGTGTCATATTTCCTGTTAAATTTGAAATCTTGGTGTCTTAGAAAGAAGGGAGAAAGGATTGGTTCCAAGTTTTTCACAATTTCAAGAATTAATCGCTCATACCCAATCTATTGGGTGGAGTTAAAACACAGCTGAAACAGAAAGGAAGGAATTGTAGCTTGCTATTATTAGCTTATCTACTTGGAGCGAGTTGGGAGAGGCGAAAGGATGGGTAGCTATGGTAAGTATATGGACCGGTTAGTCGGATTCACCGACTACTTGACCCAAGTGGGGATTGGGGGAAAGGAGAACATAAGGTGGAGTTAAAAGGTCAGCGAGTGAAAAGGTCCACTCTGCCTATCTCCGAAACTAAGTCCGTAATGCGAGTGACAAGTACAGTAAGGGAAAATGAGGAGGAAACGCATCCCGCCTCTCGCAATCTCGAGTGTCGGCGGATCTATAAGTACACGGTGGAAAAGGGACCTGAAAGTATTATGTTAAATATTAAGTCTCACAGTTGTTAGTAGCATAAGGAACTTGTCATTGTATACGGACAGTGATATTGTTTCACGAAGCTTCTTGTTTCTTCTTTGTGTTTTTTGTTGTTTTTATGTAATTTGAAACATAAACTAACCCACAATTGGGCTTCTAAGACCCAACGACGGTGGGGCAGAAAGAACCTTGGTTCGCGCCCCGCAATGAGTCTTATGACGCCGTAAGTTGCAATGCTGTGCTGCAGGTACAGACTTTTAACAGTGATTTTTAAAGAGTAATTGTTTTGTTTAGCCTTTCAAACATTATTATGATTAAGTTCCTATGCAGTAAAAAAATTGATAGAAAAATTAACTAAGGATTTGCATTGTCTAGAATGTTGTTCTACCATTTACATCCATTATAAAAGCAAGATAAATAAATAAAATATCACTAACGAACGTTTTTGGACGATCACAATTTATTTTTATTGTTATTGACTCAACGTTTTGACTCGAGATTGGAATCGTCGTCAGGTGTAAACAAATAATAACAAGAAAAATTTTGTTGAGTTTATTGTTGAAATCAGAGACTGCAGCTTCGTTCTTTCCCATCCTTTCTTGTATTCCTGGTAATTTTTTTAAATTAAAAATTTCGAGCTGCTGCTAAAAAGAATAAATTTTATTTGAACATGAATTAATTATTTATAATATTAGAGAAGCATTTGATATATTTTATACAAATAGCAGACAACAATAAAATATAAAACATACTAGGATATTTTCTCTCTAAGAAACATACAGTGACTGAATTTGGAAACTTAAATTATTATTCAGAGCTTGAGAATTCTAGAATTCCAAGTTTCCAAACGTCAGTTGTGTAGAATTTTTTATACAACTTGTTCTTGTATTTTATTCTTATATTAAATACATTTTGCTCAATACAATTGTTGCAATACAATTGCATTTTATTTTATATTATTATATTAATAATATCATTATAATATTATGAAACGTAACGAACTATTTTTATTCTTATCTAAGGAGTGCGCTGAAACCTTAAATCCGCCTCTACCTTAGGACCCTTAATCGGAATTGATAGGATGGTCTTCTGCTTGCTTCCGGAAGGTAAATTAGTTAATTGTCCTTCACGTAGTCATAATCAGTTTGTAACGGCTATTTTTCCAATAAAATTAATTGTTATTTTTAAAAGTTGAAATCAATTTAAATATTTTCAGAATTAGTAATATTTTTTGTAGTGGTGTAATAAACTTGTGTGGAAATGCGGCATAAATCATTTCTCTTGTTGAGGTTGCGATTGTAGCTGCCTGATTTGAAGGTAATACAATTAAAAAAAAAAAATTAGTAACAAATTATAAGAGATAGTAGTTAGTTGAAACTATGTTATGTGCTATTTGTAAATCTTTCCTCCAATATTTTTTTTTTAATTTAAACTGTGTATGTGAATAATGGTCGTGCTGTCTTCATTGAAATTGTAATTTGATTCAACCGAATGTATTGAAAGACGTTGTACTGCTTCGTGAATTATGAATTTAAGATGTTCCTATTATTTGTGGAAATGAGAGAAAGGTCCGGAACTGAGTGTACTGTGGCGTACCAGCTAAATGTAGCCCCTTCTTGCATTCCCGAAAGTCCAAAGAATACGTCACGTCGAATTAATGAAGACTGCGTCTCTAAGCACCTCATCATCGCCAGTTTGTGGAGAAAGCATCAGTGACCATTAATGCGCTCATAGCAGAAAGAAAATCTAGCGAATGGATTTTTTAGACACGCTTTCTAGTGAAGACTTACGTTGTTGTTCTGTTAAGGACCAAGTATAAATATTTTTCCATCTACAACGAGAATCATCAACACAGAATTTAGAAAAGTATAGGAATTTTTGGAGATATTTTTTTACTAATATTACTAAAATTATAATGTAACAAGTAGCATTATTAATGTTATAAATTGTATCATTTCCGCTTTTTTGTGGGACTTTAGGAATGTGAAGGTCATTAGAACCCTTTTTTCCGCTTATTCTCCACGTATTTGATTGATGACACTTGTGGATTTTATAATATTCCCGATGCTCTACATTTAAATTTTGTAGTATTGCAATTGTTTTGCAAATACATCGGTTGTATCCCTGAGCAACGTTTGTTAATAAAGCTTGCAGGTGCTGCTTCTGGCAGAGTTTTATAAAAAGCGTAAGATTGCAATATCATAAATTGGCAATTTTCTTCGTAGCGTTCTCTTTGTAAATAGTTTTCTTGAATTCTTTGTCGCTTCATTTCTTTTTCACTTCATAATTTCCAAAAATATAGTTTTTATTTACTACTGACCATTAAGAATCAAAAGTAGCAAAAACGAGCGAGAAGAAGCGAAACACGAGAAACAGTTTTCACCCGTCATAGCTTGCGTTAACATTGTAGTTTGTTCGTTAGCTCGTTATTATTATTAAGTCATTATAGTCATGACGTGCGTTTAATCTGTTATTACTTCGTTCATTGTGTAAAATGAAGATATTTGACTAGAATTTGATTGACCTTCACAAAAAAGTAGAAATAGTTTTACAATTTTCAATTACTATGTTATTGTGTTATTAATAAATTACGAATAATAAAATTCAAATTGTAATGATTAAAATAAACTAGAATTCAACTGTTTCAGTTACAGAAATGGAGAATGACATTGGATATTGTGGATCCTGTATGATACAGACATACTGGAATTCCCGCCGTAACACTACAGAGGAAAAGCATGAAACTTTCGAAATTGCTATTCAAACTGAGAAAGTATTTTTTGACGGTTCTGAAAATGAATATTTTTTTTGCTGATAAAATTCAATAATGTGAACTAACGGTACTACAACACAAACTCACATATCTTTAAATAATCAAGTGTGAATATTGTTGTTCCATAAATATTGAAAATTCTTGGTGATCAAAGTGTTTACAGAATATGGTTTCTCCATGTAGATCAACTTCCATGTCCAGTCTTCAATCTCTTTTCCTTTTATCTGGATAGCTTTTGATACATGCTTTCGAGGTACATCTCCCTAAGGTTGTTGGTGGTTGTTGATACCTCCTGAACGATACAAAATGTTCTCCGATGTAAAAATCGTCGCTTTACAAAGATTCTTAGAACTATTCTCGAAAGTTTTTATGAACTATTGCCCCTTTGACTGTACACGGCATGAATAAAATTATCACTCATGTTAAACACACGAATTATATTCTCGCAGTCCCTAAAACCTATAAATATTGAAACTGTATACGAATATTTTAGTTGCACAATGGGTCACACAAGTAATATGAACACATTGACATTGAGACCAGCTCTGGAGAGGATGAAAGGATATTAGTAATGCTGGAATTTCTGGAGTCAGCCCTAGTGTAAATAAAGGGGTACGGAAGTTTCTCAATTCGTGCCTAGGGATTAATAGATCCTCGTTCAACCTTTTCTCTTGGTGAATATAGTTTCTCAATTAGGGTATGTCTCGTGAAATAACTATGTTAATAGACTAGACGGTCATGCAACCAAAGACCAAAAAAAAAAAAGGACTGAAGAAAAAAATTGTTCAAAGAAACCCGGGACGAGGTTACTACGATTCAACATTCAACTAGAATAGCCAACTTCCGGGAATATGCTACTGGAAGCTATTTATATTAAATGTCGTCAATTCTCCGTGCAAGGAGTTCATGTAAACGATATCCATGCTTTCTTGGTCTGTAATGCCGTCGCAGCGCGGTTGAGTGGGACCGCATGAAAGTGGCTGATCACCGAGAGCCACCATTTTTTCGATAAATATATACATTATTCAAACATGCTTATGATAACTCGAATGCGATAGAATTCATTTAACTGATCAATCTTTCTCAATATAAATTTTTATTTTAAAAATCATGAAAAAGTATTTCGACGCACTTCGTATATTTGTATAAATCCAAATGAATTTTATCGCATTCGCTCTAACTTGACGGAAAAATGACGCGAACCTGAACACACATCGGCCACACTCTTCCAAGGCTCACTTTGGGACCGCACGGCAGTGACCCACACGCTGTGGAAGAATGGACCAGTTAATTGTTTGCGGCGAGTCCATCATCGCGAGCATACTGTTGCATACGGTGACTCCTTGACAACGCTACACCTATTTGGAACCCATCTGACACAAAATCTCTAAAACACGGAATTTATATTTGCTTCAAAACAGCGAACTCATAGGTCATAATACCTTATCATACCTATAAAAACAACTATTTCCTCTGTGTCTCTGTGAAATTCTCCGTGTAGATTATTAATTTGTTTACCAAATATACAATGCTATTTTTATGGACTAAATAGGAAGAACACGGTTTTTCCATGCTTTCATGGGCAAAATAGGAAGTTTCTCTATCATACTTTTACACGGAGCAGCTTACTGCCTCCTAATGAGACCCGAACAAGGTGTCTTTTAAGAGGTCTCCAAATTGACTACACGCACACGTGTTTTCATGCTGTGTTTTAGATTACAAGATGAAGTTTGAAATTGAATTGGATTAAGTTTAATTTGAGATATAGTGAATGAAAAAAGAATAATTTGATCTACATTTAAAATAATTTAATATTTGGGACTATATACAGGTTTTTCCTCTGTAGAGTAATGATTGCGAATGATGTTTATTATTATTATGTATTTTATACTTCTGAATTCAGAATGTGAAATAATAAATTCAACTATTTCTAATATTTTGATGATACTTTTGATGAATCACCGAGGAAGTTTTTTCCATTTATCTTCAACTATTATTTTACCTCTATAATAAGTATCAAGATGTAGATGAGTTGAAAACTTTTGTTTGCACAAGACATGATGGGAGCATGAACGAAATAAATGGAAAATAATCACGGCAGCGTATGACGTCATTGCCAGTCTATTTTAATGGCGGAAGGAAGCCCAAGTTCTGGGTCATGTCTGGTAGCGGTGCAAAGAATTCGCCCCAAACCGAGTTTGCGCATGCATATTCACGAGACAGCTGCGGCCATTGGCCGCACGCGCGCGCTTGTCCGAATGCCACCGTGCTCAGTCACGTGACTCAGAACTTAATCGACGTAGAGCTCGCGTTGTGTAGACGTACATGCTAGTCCGTTTCCATGACGACACGGTTATGACGTCAGAAGGGATCGCGCTTCCATTAAGAACGCCCCAGCGAGCGGGATTTGCAATCAAAATATTTGCTTAATGTTGAATTGTATACCCAATAAATATTATTCGATCTGTCTGAAGAGCGGTGTGTTGTACTATTAATCACATTTGATTGCCTGTAATCACGGAGAGTGATTCGACTGATCCACCAGAAATATCAGCGTTCACTGAGGATATCACATGATTATTAGATGTATGATCCATATCCATAAAATAATGTTAGGAACGGGTATTATTTTCCAACGTCATTACTTGTGTTGTGCACTGATATACATAAATTGACAATATCGTACTTATCCTTTCCATGAAAGTTTGCAAAGAGCAAGAAAAAAAATTCACATTGGTCTCACTATGTACCATTAATGACAATCCAGATACCTGTAAACACTGATTTGAGAGATGTCCTCGGTAACTGATCATTTGTCGTATATTTAGAAGCTAATATTTCCTTACCGGAGAGATATTTTATCTACCATACTTCCATTTTTTTTAAATGTTAACTTAATTATATCTATTTTGAGTATATATCCCACGGTTGAATTTCGTCGCGCTCCAGTATCTTGGAATTATCTAAAGCGGACGAAACCCTTTTCAAAAGGGTCCAACGATTCAAATGATTCCTCGCTTCATTTTCAATGGGTTCACGCACTCTTTTCAATAATTCCCGGACTCTTTTAAATGAGTCCACGAGTAATACCTATTTCCCCATTCAAATGGGTCCACCGAATGGTTTCTATTTTGCCTTGGGGATGCTAGGAAGTGACCCTGTTTCGTTAGTTTGTAAAGTATCCGCGTTCATTGTCAGCGCACTAGTCAAACCCTCCTACAGATGCGCTTTACGTTATTTACGTTTAACCCATGTTTGCGACAAACTAAAGATAGAAAAAATATAAAAAATAATTTGAGTACAAGTGAGTAATTTGTACCCTTACTTATGATAGACACTACCATTCCCAAAGCGTCTAAATATAAAATGTACGTTCAGACATGATTATTTGGCTCAATTTATTCCAATCTTCTAACAAGATATATTTGAACATATTGACAATGTATTGATCATAAGTTGATTGTGAGATTTTGAAACTACTGAGACTCGATGAAAAATGCATGCAGTTTTGTACACAATCTTCATAATATGACGCAGAAACACAGTATTACAAAAATCGTAAAGTAATTAGCATTTTTTGGTTGAATCCTTTAACATCTGTTTGAAATTATGAGTTGGGAGGGAAAAATTCCAAAAGTTTTTTTGAAGTATATTTCAGTAGAAATGTTACTGTGTAAAGGTGATTTTTTAATCAACCAATCGTTTTGTAAACAAGGTAACGTTTTCAATTGCCTCATAGTATTTTTTTAGTTATAAACTATCAAAACAGACTTATTGGAAATTTTCCAAATGAAGAGAGAATATTGCTCAAAGCATGAGCGTTTTACGTGGTCAATATTTATTTCATAGCTACACGAATCCATGGGATAAAAAAGACCTGCATTTCCTCTAAATTCTTTCATTCGTTTCAATGCTATTGGATAGCGGTTACAGAGCGTGTTGGGAGCGGAGAGCAGTATGGGATGAGGAGGGTGGACGCGGACGGTCGACGGCTAGCTAGCGTCCGCTAAATATAGGCCGCTGTATCGATCGCGGGCGAGGGCCGGAAACCGCCGCCCAGCGCTGAGCCCCGGCCCGTGCCACACGCGTCCGCGCTGCCTCTTGCAGCTCCGCCTCAACCCAACACTGTCCTGAATTACCAAAGGATTACCTCCGCATGAGCTTAGGAACAGGAATGTGATGATTTCGATTTTCCGTACTTCTCTATATCATAGTATCGAAAAATCGTGTTTCTCCTCATGACACTCGATTTGATTCGAAGACCAAGGATAGCAATAATATTACTGTTCTTGTTTCACTACATTACATCTTGCTTTACAATTCCATTTTATGTTTACCTGAAATTTTTGAAGTAATTGCTGTCTATGTTGTCTGCGTGAAAATAAACCTAGAATATGATTTGTCATCATGAGATATAATATGTAATTTTATTTTAAGGAATATGATTCAAACTTGGAATCGAGAATTGAAATAAAATATGTTGAATCGTAAATGGAGATGAGATTTTTATTCCAAAGGATTCCAGGTTAAGTGAAGCATAATCCTGAATAATGGTATGTAATAGAATTGAGATAAGTGGCTCGTTTTATAGATTTCGACCATTTAATGCTTGGTCTAATTGGCTTTTTGGGTTCCTATTGTTTAAGACAGATTATGTCTAAATTTTGAAACTAAGGATTTATGAATTGATTCTTGGTTGGAGAGGAAATAAACCATTTCCTGCATATTACCATAGGGGTTTCCACTTTACCTAAGGATGATACCAACACCGAAGTGCTGCAGGTAGGTCCCCATAGTCACAAAATGTTGTTTGAAGAGTGTGGTCATTCCAGGTACCCAATAAAAACACTCCGTAGCAAGTAGGCTACGATAACTGAACAGAGCTGAATAACATGTAAACGGGATTTTTCACTGTTTTCCTTAAATAAACAGGCACAATTAAATAAACGTGAAACGATATGTGACCCATTTTTAATAGTTTTGGTGAAAAAGTCTGTGAAATTGTTTGTCATACGAATGCAATGATATCTCGAGATCAGACTTTTTTTTTTCAATTAAAGTGGTAACGACTACTAAACCAACTGGTTTTGGAATTCAATTATTTTTTTAATTACATTCATGAATCAAAACGTCATACCACTGCGACAAATCTCTATAGCGCCTCTATATTTGAATAAAAATGCAAATTTCTAACCAACACAATCCCACCGCTGACGATAACTACGCGGAACGACTTATTACTTTCTCATACACGCAATCGTGAAAAAATTCGAAAACGTGATTTTTACGGAAATATCCGTTTTAGAGACCCCTGATTCCGAAAAAGTGGTTTTTGGCTGGACGTCCAACCGGTTCGTCCGTCTGTCTGTGCGCATCATACCTGACCGAATGGAAAAAATATATTTTTTTCATTTTTCGTATTTACGATAGAATTTACTTCTGCCATATGCACGTGCTTTCAATTTTCTTTTTACTCGAATACACTTCACATGAAGGTCGAAGTACAGTTTTGAATGTTTTTTAAAAACTGGTCCAACGATATTGCTTAAATATTCTGTACGTAAAGTGCAATTAGTGTATATTACAACCGCATTAGCTTTCGCTTGCAAGTTTGGAATAGACGCACTGAAATAATTTATCTGCTGTACTTTCACATTTCAAGAAGCTTTGTTTACCATTTCAAGAAGCTTGAATATTATTTAACATGGATGAAGCAGAGGTAGAGTAAAATAATATTTTGAATATTTATTTTACTTTCAAGTCTCTTAAAAAAGACAGTAATAAGTTGAATTAATGGCTTTGAATCCGACGAAAATGTTAGTTATAGTTCATTTCTTTTGTCGTATGCGGAACATAAAGAACAGAAAAAACGATCACGTAATTTTGTCGAAAATATCCTGATTCCAAAGAAGTGGTTTTTAAAAGAACGTCCGAGCCCCACCAAAAATCTTCGTTTTTCTTCATGTCTCTTCTTAAGAGTAGTGATGAAAAACTTGTAATTGTAGTTATGTAAAAATTAACTCTTTCGTTTTTGATTAAATTGTATAATAATATTGATGGTATGCTGGTTTTGTTCTTGCGTTAATGATATCCTAATTATCTTTATATTTATTAATAAATATATCTTTTGAAATAGAATATAAATCTTTCTGATCATATCTCGTCTAAAAACGAAAAAAACAGAATTTGTACATTAGAGATTCTTTTATATAAATGCTTGTAAAATTATTTCTTTAATAAACTTTTTATATGGGGTAAAATGAAGACGACCAAAATATAGAGTAACATGTTAAAATCATCCCTCCCCGAATAGAATGGTTTAATGTCGCTCTCTAGTGCAGACTGAGAAACGTATATGAGTAAGTATGTGCAATGGTTTTGCACCACTAGTTTATTTAGTAACACATGAAAGCTTTAGAAAATGTCTAAGTAATTACCTATTTTGAACTAAAGTTATAATAACTTCAATAACGACCAGATTGAATAAAAATTATGCCATTTCTTCGAAGTAGTGGCAATGTATTGCTTTGAGGTATGTGGACCTGGATCCCAACATACGTGCAGTAAATATAATTCATGGTAACGATTGAATAATTGGCACAACATGAACGTTTATATCAAATAATTGTGATGCATTTTTAGAAGTACAATTTTTAAGTATTAAAATATTTTATTTAATATGCTTATCGATGATGGTTTTGTTAATGTATTGTTGTGTTTTACGACTATTAAGTTTCATTGAAAGATAAATTAATTACTAAGGAAGATTTACACGATGTTCCTCACGTTAAAGTTACACGACGAAAAGAGAAAACGGACAACTTAATTCTAAGGTACTTAAGTTGGAATCATTACGCAAAACTGGACATAAAGGATTGGAAAATAGTTCTGTACTAAATTATTAGGTTCAATAAATTTGATAAACTCCATCTTCTTTTGAATATTCTAGTTAATATAGTATTCTAGTCTATTTTTCTGGAGGATTTGGAAGAAGATCTATGTATTATATGATCGCGAATAAAATATATATTCGACTATATAAGACATTTTTATTATATATCTTATCTATAGAAAAGCGTATCTCTATTTGACTAAAACACAACGAAATAAAATTTTACAAACCTGACCTTAAGTGGGCGCAACCGGCAAATCCAAGTGTTACGTGATTATAAATGTTATTTTCCCTTTCTCCGCGAAACCCCACTTCACTTCCACTTGAGTTCCCTTTCCCTTCTGTTGCTGCTTTGTTAGGAAACACGCACGCACCAAATCCAATTCCAATTAAAGTGCGGGTGGCAGTAGAAGTGGTGTCGGTTGTGAGGGTGGCGCAGACACGTAACGGGGGAGGGAAGTCTTTGACCCGTGGCCTTGGGGGGGGGGCACCATTGTCCTCAGTCCTTGAGGACGCGCGCGCCCTCACCTGACGAGGAGGCACTCTCCCCTCGAAGCCCTGAACTTCGAGGGCGCGCCGGCGGAGGAACGGCACGCTTCATCCCTCTCTCCCGCCCTGCCCTTCTTCTCAACGTCACCCTTCCGTCGTACACCGCCTTGCGTCATCAATACTTCGCCTGAATATGACTTTTCGGAGAAGTACTGTATAATTATGGATAAGTTGGAATCAATATGGCGTTGGGTCTTACAAAGAATGGAACACGTTGTGAGGAAGGGTATTCCAGTTCCAGAGGCACCTACAGTTTGCTTTTATATTACTGAGTACTGTCTATTCATACGCTTGGTTCCAAATCAATGGATGTAAAATGAATATGTAATTTTGTGTGTTGAGGGATGTAATTTCTATGTTACTTCAAAAAGATTTTTACTGTCAAAGTTCAAGAAACATTAGAAAAAGTAACATGTTGAAGTTCACTTTCACTATTGTACTCATCAGTCAGTTTCTATCTTTCGATACATGCTCTGCGCAGCATTTTTTTATATCATCACTCTCTACAAATTCCATCCCGGGTTCGATTCACTATAGGGCAAGAAAATTTGTAGCTTTTCACATTAATGTCCCAGATCATATAGCTGTGTTACTGAAAAGTAAACCTTTCTTCCTCTATTTAGCTCCTCCTAGTATCAATAATTCTATTACTAACCACTTCTACTAACCCCTCTACGTGGGTCGTTGTTGGTGAACCGAACTAACCGGCCTCCCTACTAACAATAGCCCAACTCCTATCGCTTCATTAGCACGCATTTCCTATTTACATTTACGATTTACAAATACAACAAATTCCGGATGAAATGTACTTTTTTTCATGTAGACCTAACGTGTAAAGCAATTTATTTTATGGAAGTGCGTACGTCTTGTTACCCATTCTGCTTACACATAAAATGTGAAATATGAATTAATAGTGTAAAAGTATTTAAAATTAAAATTACCTCTACACCATTGTCTATGCATTGATTCTCGAGAAGGAAGAAGTTTTAAATATGCAAAGAATGGGACAAAATAAATTAAAAATCGAAATAAAAATGCAGGTTTCTTTTCAAAAGAATTAATGCGACTAATGATGAGATGTGGAAATGAAGATCTCCGTACATTTCGAATATTTTCCTTGACCTCG
The DNA here is from genome assembly GCA_002313205.1 of Laupala kohalensis. NCBI lineage: Eukaryota > Metazoa > Arthropoda > Insecta > Orthoptera > Trigonidiidae > Laupala > Laupala kohalensis. The sequence goes on along the minus strand of NNCF01128631.1, from coordinate 125,012 downwards.
TTCCGTCATGATGATGTGGTGTGAAATCTGACGAAAGAAATTTTGATCTGGGTCAACAAATTTCAATTCATCTTGAGTAAATATGCTTCATTTTAGTCTGTGTCGAGAGTGCTCAAACCTTACATGCCACCTCCAAGTGTGACTGCTGGAGGGTATTTGTTAAGTAAACAAATGAATGTTATCGTAGGCTTTCGAGGTACTTGAGGAATCTCCTTTCAGAGAACTATCGAGAGACTTGAAGAGGATGTAGAGACACTGCAGTTATTGTTCTAATGCTTACGCAATTGAAGGCATTTGGTAGCGGTAACAAGAATTTATATCACATATAATGCTGCAATTAAATATCACTATTCTCTTGTGACTTGTGCTGGTTGAACATGGTTCAAAGGTTTTGTGAATTAGATTACTTACTTGTAATATTCAGACTCAGTAGCAAATGTCATTTCTTGTAAAAAGAAAGAGACTCGATGCAGAAAAATACATTTAAATGTTGGTCGATATTTTTACTTCTAGGAAAACATGGCGAATAATACAAACAAGCGGACACGTTACCCGTTCTTCACTATTTTCCGAAGATTTGAACACCATTTTTAAGAGTATTTGCTGCACTGAAATCCTGAAGCGTGTAAGCTGAAGCGTGAACAAATCTGATAGAAAGACGTCTCAGTTCTAAAGGCTGCGCTTCGTGGTGCAGTGTTGACAGAACGTCGGGAGGCAGCTTCCGTGGCACGCTTCCTTCTCGCCGCCTCTTCAGCTGTCTCCTGTCATCGAGAACCTGCGCTGTCTCTCCATCTCGACAAGCAAAGGCGAATAATTCAACCATCACATTCAAAGCATTCATTCATGCGCAGACGACAATCACCCCTCCTCTACTTGGAATGCTCTCACCCACCATTAACTGGGAATAGGATGTTTTGCTTTAATTGTTTAACTACTGACATTAGGAAATCTGTAAGAAATTATTAGAATGGAACAGAACTGTTTCATTTTGTTTTGGAAGGTGACAAAATCTACCTTTGCTGACTTTAAATAGTCAATGTTCAACAATCGAGAGTCTTTATATGTGTATTAAAGATTTATTCATTAACATCTTATAGCTTTCTTTTCCTAAGAAACGATTTAATGTCTTTTCCGTTCAAATTATCTCTTTATCTAATCCCTCAGACAATAAGATAGAGAACATATTTTATAGAATTCAATTAATGTTAATTTATTTTACGAAACAGTAAAATCCCTCAAGAATCGTGTCTTCATTAGCTGAAATTCAAGGTACTTCCTCCATTCTCTCCGACCTTCTTCCCTTCGTGTGTTCATCATTCCGCCTCATAGCTGCTGCCTGCTTCTCCTTCTGCGATTACAGGAGAAAGTGTTGCTTCTGCTGCTGCTGGAGCTAGTGCTGTCAGAGAGCGCCGCGCCATGGGCTTCCGGCCACAAGCGACGCGGTGCGGCCCGCGCTGACCCTGCGACCTCTCTCTCCACACCTTCTGTGGGTATTCCTCCAGTCTCACACAGAGCGAGCGGGCGCTGGAAATTTGGACGCAGCCAACAGTCGTGACTGGTCCTCCCCGCACACGAGGGCGCAGCGTAGAGGTCGACGCACCAAATACGGGACGATTCGAGGGGAGGTTTCGTGCCTAATGAACCGAACACGAAGCGTAGAAACCCAGCGCCCCGGGATACAGCGTCTCTTTCTTCAAATACCTTATGTAGCCATTTCAACAAGATATTGAGAAATTATTTTTTGAAAAGGCTGTCATATGTAATTTACTCTCTCGACCTTTTTCTCTGCGTCGGTTTCGAAAACGAGAGTTCACATACCTAATAAAAAAATTTCAGCTGTTGTTAATCACGTGTGATTGCATATGTTATGACATGTAACAGGAATCATTGACTCGGAACTTAAATTCACAACTTGGAAATAATGAAGATATTATACAAACCAAGTACTTTAGGAAACGTTACTCGAGCATTCTGGTAACTGCAAAGGTCAGAACACAGAGACAAGTGTCTCCCTCTGGCTTTCCAAAGCATACTCGCAAAGGCACCACTGCGCGTCTTTCTCGACAGCACAATGTCCTTTACAAAGAGGCTACACTCAAGTTACACGACTTTGATAAATGGATCTCAGCCCTCTGAAACAGAGTACATTGTATTTTACCGTACATTGTATTTTAGATTCAGAACGAGGAAGCTAATTGTTAAGAACACGGTTTCTCAACAATTCTCCTTCTCTTAGCTGCACCATCCAATTGATATTTCTCAAGGAGAAAAGTTCAACAGCAGCTTTCTCTGTCCTAGTTAAGATTTCCAAGTTTTGGTTTCATATGGAGCAAAATTAAAATATTTCGATACATTGAATTATATGTAATTGTCAATTAAAGTAAAGGAAATAAAGATAGTTCTCGAATTCAAATGCTTAGCAAACTTGCGTAATATGGAAGATATAAGCAATATGTCCGCGGTCTTCTCTCTCTTTTTTTATGCTATCGTGAAATAAACAGACGATGATTATTAGACATTGCTTGAAGAAAATTTTCATCTTACGACACGATTGAAACAACTGAGATTGATGACCAAACGGTGCAAAAACCAAAGTGGTACAACATATGCTCCTCCTTTACACCGCTTACTGATTTCGTAATTAACTTAAACCTACGCAATCAATAACGAACTTCTGCTGAATATCAGAGAGTAAGTGAGTAAATGAAACGAAAACACAAATTACAGTACTGATGAAAACATAGTGGGAGGTTTGGGACCAGATAACCAAATTCAATTGACAAAAAATCTTATAATATTCTTTACAATTATTGTCTTCAAAATGCCACATTGTAGGAGACAATTTTGAAGGGGTACGATGGGGAAAATGAAGCTTATTTGTCAGTTAAAATCCCATTATCCCCTTTGGAAGATATCTAAAATGTGTTCTGTAAATATAATAGTTTTACATAATCGATTCTGTTCTAAAAATTGGACCATCGTAAGTGTTGGCGAAATATGGTTTAGTAGAAACATGGGATTACTATCACATACCTAATAAAAATTAGAAAACTAATTCTTGAGGTATTTCACCATAATTTGTATCATGCCTCCTGAATATAACGACGCTGTCATGTTGTTTTAGGATCGATCATACTGTGGGTAAGAATTGTCATGTGTATAAAAAATCCATATTCTTAAAATTAGTGAATTCTTGACTCAAATACAAAAATTAAGTAATCAGGAAAGAGAGAAGGGCAAAATAAATGAGAATCGGAATTTTCTGCTCTTAAATGATTGTCATTTCAATGAAACGCAGAACATAATATTAACCAAGGAACTCCTTGGGATATGACGTGATTTTTGGCAATTTAGATACGTGAGGTGTCCAATTCTGTAGATCATAAAGGTCAACAGCTTGAGTGTTCGTATGAGTGGCAGACACCCCATTAAAGTGAAAGTGTGTTCATAAAGTTCAGATACTTCTACAGAGTGGATCTAAGGTGGCCCCCCTGAATTTACAATATTGTTTTCTTTCACTTTCACCGAAAGAGAATTAAAATCATATTAACTTGTCGTCACCAGTATGTGTGGGGCAAATGGTTGGGTTATAACTATCCTGCTATTTCATGTCCTGTTTTCTTCACGCTTACCTGACGGGTGGCAATTATTTCTTTCGTGGAAATGCTTCGTAAATTTCTTTTAAAGACGACGATTTCTCTATTTCTTAATACAAAGTAGAAATTTATGTGAATGGATATACATCATCATTCCAACGAGTAGTTTACAGAGAGTAATTCTTAAAATATTCATATTTTTCAACGAAGTATCTATAAAACGACATTATTCGTATCTATCTTTAAGAATTGTTGTTACCGATATTTTTTCCAATGTATTTGATGTTTTTCGAAGACTATTTGAAATCAACCTGAATATTAAATCTTTATGCTTCTAAGTTTCTATCAATGTCCATGTGCAATGACACACGGACTCGCACAAGTCAGTTCACATTACGATATGTCAACACCATTGACATTAAGATTTCTGGAGAAAAACTACCCTCGAAAACTCCGTAAATTTTTCCTGTCGCTATTGACTCGGGGAATGAAGTCTCTGGCAGCGAAAAATTGACATTTTTTCGATTGCTAATCCTGTATGGGTCGTATTGGTCTTCTGCGTTAATTGGGTATCAGTCTCCTGGTGTTGCATTGAAAATAAATCATTTATAAATTAAGGGAACATAATTTAATTCTTAAAGGACCAGGGACATAAATCTTGTTAAAAAGATACTTTCATCCATCAGTCTTATCTAGAAGCGGATGTTCTTTCAGTAGCAGTACGTTCATATTTCAATTCGGTTTAACCAGTTTCCGAAAAAGGCGAATTAAAAAAAATGGAATATAATCATATTGACATATTACAAACATATTGACATTCTATTAGTATTATAACTCGCAGCTAACTTTTGATCTTATCTAGGAATTTTTGAATCCGCCTCAACCTTAAGGCCCTTGATCGGAATTGATGTGATGGTCCCTTTCTTGCTTCCGGAGAGTAAATTAGTTTATTGTCCTCCATGTGGTCATATGCAGTTTGTACATTTTTTTGACAATAAATTTATTAATCCTGTTCGACATTCCTATAATTGTTTTGTGGTTAAAAACCTAAATATTGGGACAGAAAATAATACTACAGAGACGTTTACGAACGTTTTTTATTATAAATTGTAGCAGTAAAACTATTTTTATGCAAGAGTTCATATTTGCATTGGAGTTTTTCATTCTCTAAAGTACTTTATTCACTCAAAGATTATAATCAATTTAGTTCAAAATCAACAGAAATTATACCAGATTCCGAGTAAGTAATAAAAATATCTTCAATACATTTTCTAATATACAATAATATGTATGATTTAACTGTATACTTATTTATTATACTGTTAAAGTTATTTATTCTATCTAGATAGAACTAATCATAAGGACTTGGAAATGTAGGTAAACGATCATTAATAATTAAGAGTGCAATACCCTATTCAAAAAAAGAAACCTTTACAGACATGACAATGCAGCACTACATTACTGCATAATACAAGGAAATAAACTAACAAAAGCAAATTTTGGTATGAACTGAATTTTTGCCACTTATGTTATTATCTCTTTCAACCAAACCTTGAACAAGGAAGGAGTTCTAACGCACTCGAAGGAACCAAGGTCGAAATGAGGGGAAAAGAATAACAATAACAAGGAGCATCAGTAGTTTATGGTACTAAAATCTTAGATCTCTTAAAAATCTTACAACCAAAGATCTGTAAAACTGTAATGCACGCGATAGGAAATATTTTTTAATTCTTTTATTTAAACTTTCTAGCAGTAAGTTTTTATTTTAAGTAACTCACTCTTGCCTGAATACTGTACATCAAAGAGAATGAAAAACTTTTGAACCGAAGCTGCAGAAATATGGAGGTATCTCAGATTATTTTACGATTTCTACTAATTTCTTCTATGTTGCATGAGTGAATCGAAATTAATAATTGTACATATATTTACATATTGTAAATATAAAATAAAACAATAATTGTAAATATGAATTGCAAATATTGTAGAACATAATCCAAATAATCAACAATCTTGGAAGAGGTATGGAAGACGTAGGGTTCATTCAAGTTTCAATTTCAAATGTTTGAAAGAATTGTTCTTGTTTACAAAAACTAGATATTACACACGAAAATAGAGATTTTTTTTGCACTGATGTATTACTATGAAGACATGAAAACAATGTATTATTGTATAGAAAACTGTCAGAACTTCTAAATACAGTAATCTCTCTTTAACTATTCTTTTTTTATCAATAAACTCTCTATAACGATAAAATAAACGAGAATTGTTTGGTTTGCTGCGACAGTAATGTATTTATTTTTTCTCCATACCGATATTCCATTGTAGTATTTGTAAATGGGAAATGTAGCGTGCTGTTGAAGCTTGCCTACATGGAGCGGTAGGAGGTAGGAGTTGGGTGGTAGGCTATTGTTAGTAGGTGGACCGCTTAGCTGAGTTTACCAACAGCTTGGCCCCCGTGGAGGGTTTTGTAGAAGTGGTTAGTAATAGAGTCATTGATACTAGCAGGAGGTGGATAGAGGAAGGAGGGTTCGCTTTTCAGTGGTCACAGCTATATAAACTGGGAAATTCATGTGAAAAGTTACAAATTTTTCTGGCCCCACATACCGATACTGCTCTCTATATAACAATGGTATTTTAGTCACTCAAGTCGTTTCAGTTCAAGCTTAAATCGCTTCAATTCGTTGAGGTTTTAGGACAAAGTGTGGTCAGTGCTTTTGGATGACGGACTTCTTTGATTAATGTAGATGGAGCAGAAAAATAGTAGAGAGTAATAGGGTAAAAATATGTAAATCAGCAGAAAATACAGAAGCTGCTTTTTTTCAAATTTAATGCATTCAAATAATTGGAATATTTTATATAATCAAAATTGGTCATGTGAGTTTATTGTATTACTATATTTTCAAACATATTATATCAAATTTTGGTTTCTTTGTACATAACGATCTTTCCCTATAACGATGAAAATTCTCGGTTCTTTGGATACCGTTAGAGAGACAACTGCGTATGCTTCCCAAAAAGACGATCTTATGTCTTGTGTATTTCATGTTCACAGTTTGCAACATTTCGAATTTAGGAGTTTATTGGAGAAATATTGGTTTTGATCGTTGAATGATTTCCTCCTTGACTGTTCAGTCCTTTGTCGTGACTGTTAGCTCATGTTTATTAAAAATTAAATTTTTTTCTTTCTTCATATGGAAAGCAAGCAGAAGCATGTAGGTGTACATTACATTGTCGTATGTTAGTATAGTTAGTTCTGAATATTCGTCGAAAATTGATCACACTAGTGTCTTACATCGCAGATAGCTAATCCACTGTGCCATGGATTGTTAGAGCGAAGCGGCATGCTAACAGGCTACTGCTGGTACATGAGAATGCAACGGTGGAGGTTCTTCGGCGCTCGTACAGCTGGTCATGTCTGCAGCACCGGGGGCCAGCCGCCTTGGGACAGTGTCGACTCGCGGGGGCGGCAGGTGCGGGTCACGGCCACCGTCAGCCCATTCACGGCGGCGGCGCTGGAACATGGCGGGTAGCACAGGGCGTGGCCGCGAGGGAGGGGCGCGTGCGCTGCTGGGCGGGGCTTCTCTCCGCCGGTCGATAGTCTTCGCTGCCGCCGACGCCGCAGGCACTCCGCCAGCCGACGCACCGGGAAGCGACGGAAATTTATGGAAGAGCCTGATAGCTTGCGGCCGAGAGCTTCCCAACTGCCAGAATCTCTTGGCAGCGGACGCGAAAGTCCAGGGAGACCTGTCTCTCACCATGTGCTGTCCCATCTATCGCTCGGGATGTCTTGGTCTTTCACTCAGACTTTTGCACCTTCCTTCATTGATTCGATTCGGCGATGCATGCACAGATGCGAACTTTACGTCGGAGAGTGAGAATAAGAAGATTCAATTATTGGACATGTTCAAGTTATCCGCAATGTTGTCCAATAATTTTGTTACTGGTGTTGTTATTTGATGATTAAAAGTGCAACCAATAAAAATTTTCTCTCCTCCTGTCCCTGATGACAATTTCTTTTTGCATTAAACACTAACTAAAGAACTCTAATTTTCGTTTCGATCTAGCCTACAACAAAAGTCAATTTTCTTCGACAAACCATTAATCTGAGTGAGTGATATATTGAATGAGAGACGAGTGTATCTTTTCGAAGTTCATAAATTAAATAAATTCGGTTTTATTAGATTACAGGAGTGACACTGGATCTTCCCATTTTTCAACAATAACACAAATCTTCTTTTTGATTTTAGTGTACGCATCTCTTTCAAGTTTATTCGAATCCTAGCACATGGGAAACCTTTATGAATTTTCCGTTCAAAATGATATTCGAACGCATTATGTCGATCCAATTCCAAATGCATGCTCCATTCTTTGAACGAATACGTAGTTGGAACCTCAAGCAACCTCGTGATGGTTATCCCCCGAAAATCAATCCACCCACTTGCGCGCGGACTTTCGCTCAGAGTTGTAGAACTTGATTAAAATCACGGATCAATAAGCGACACCGTCTTCCGCTCTTCGCTATACAACTTTTATCTAGAATTTAGTGTACTTCTTCCTGCTGGACTATTTCTAATTCCCGACTATTTCCAATTCCTCTTATCATTTTCTTCTTATCACGAGGAATAAAAGCTAACGAAAGATAGGAAAATATGAAAACGTGCATATTATTATTATTATTCTCTGTTTAGGAGTAAATTAGATGGAACTTAAATTCAATTATGATAATTTCGGACATTTGCAGTCAAAGAATCTTGCACATACAATTGATATGTTTTCGGGAAAGATGACAATTTGAAATTTGAATTTTTTTATAGCTTGAACAGTTTCACACATCCTCAGTTCCAACGTCATTTCTCACACTTCTAGACTGGTTTTCTGATACCATGATTATCTGCTATCAAATCGTATTATCCGCCACTGTATAACCAATGTAAAGTTGCACTAGTATATATTTTTAGACATGAGGATCATGGGATGGATTTGAAAGTGGAAGAAGATTCAGACCCGTGACCACGAGAACTTCCTGTTTTTACGGATGCTATAACGTCCAGTTTTAAAGCGTTCGTTAAATTAATTTACTCACAAAAAATAAATTTCACTATTTTCCTAAGAAAACTCTAAGCCTCTCTTGAAAAATTACTTGATTTTCATCTTCCGAAAAAACTCGACCACCATATCGCATCAAAACTTCACATGTTTAAGTTAACCTAATGTTATTGCTAGAAAAAGAAATACATTGAAGACAAAATTTTGCAATTTTGTGACCTACACATATTTATTTTTTATTTATTTATTTGTTCATTTTTTAATACTTATTCCCCAAGAGGGAACGTAATATGTATGTAAGTGGTAAAGTGGAATGAATCGTTTGCAACATTTTAAGAGTTCACTTTTACCTATAATTTTATATATTTGTCTTAGTGATAATTTACCTGTTAGGTAAAACGCGAATTTGCGTAAAACTGGTGTTTTGAATGGTTTTCCTTTGGAATTAAATTGAAATCAAATGATACTTCTAGGTGTGAGCATTCAAGTCATCGCTAGGTGACACAAAAACACCGTACCTACAATTAAATATTTAGTACTACTTTCTACCAATAAACCCTTTTCACAAACTAGGTTTCGTACATACATTTTTTTCTTAACAAATTCATATTTGTTTTTATCTAGCTATATAAAAGTGAAATACCACTCACTGACTAAATGGCTAATCACGAAATCTCAGAAACTTGAAAGTCTACAAACATGAAATTTGGCTGGTAGTCCCTTATAGGTGTGAATGGTTGTCCCTGAGAGGTGGTACATAAATCCATCCCTAAGGGAGTGAAATGAGGGTTGGAAAGTTGTTCCACCCTGAAATCGCCGACGTTGAGCCGACTTTCGATGTCGAAATCAAGCCGAAGGGCGACGTCGAATAAAATACGACGTCCCAACGCCGTATTTCCCGGAATTTGAAGTCGAGACAACGTAGTTATGCGACGTCGAGACGACGATAATAAACTAAGTTGTTTCGAGATCGAGTAGAAGATCGACGTCGAATGTACTCCGTTACACGACGTTGAAACGACTCCNTAAGAGACAGTAATATGACGCTGAGACGACTCAGTTGTTATAATAATAGCGCATGGGTCTCCGCTCCCGTTAATTGTGGTCCACTTCTCTTCGGTTGCAATCCTACGGGGAGAATCACATTCGCAATTTCGACGCTCCGTCTTTCAATGCAATCTGGTAGTGGAAGCTGGAACTCTACTTGGGAGCATTTTTCGTTGAGAATTAATTTTGCTGAGAATATCTCATCTTTTACTTTTTTACGTGTTTACGGTGTTAACTATTTTACGTCTTTACTATTCATGATACCAATAGTACGACAGAACAATACAAGAGGATAAAAGTTTAACGTTTACAACGCTGTTGCAGTAGCTCAATGGTAGCGACTTTTCTTAGATCATCTCGTGGGAAGGAACCGTGGCCTCAAACCTCACTGCAGTTTGGTACCTGAAGACGGAGGTTGTTAAACGACGTTCTTATAGGAATGTGTGTTACACGAATCATCGAAAATGGTAAGACAAGGTAACACCATGGATAATATCCATAAAAGTTGTAATAAAAACTATAATTCAACATCGTCAAGAAAGTCATCTATAGATGAGTTGACAACGCCGAACTAATGTTTTCTTGCGTGGTCGAATCGTCGTTACCCTGCTTCGAATAAGCGTTTCTTACGACGTTGTGAAGAAACCGTTTTCCGACGATGAATAGACGTTACATGCGCACGCGTTGGCAACGTCTTCACGACGTTGTTTTTGTCGTCGCCATGACTATAATGACGATGTAACGACGTCGTTACGACTCGAAATTTATATATGGGGTGTTATCCCCATAACTTTGCAATTCCTGGAACAATTTCATCCAATCTTGGTACACAGATGATTGACTACCTGAAAAAAACATGGTGGGGGTAAGACGTCCTTTGCACCCCTAGGGAGTGGGTGGAAAGGGGGTGACATGTGAAAATAATGGAAGAAGCTGATATTCGATTTGAAACCATAGTTTTACGTGCCGTTGGGATAGTTAAGAACGCCCCCGATAATACATAAGTTCACAATCAGTTTACACGGGATATAATATACACTAGCATCTTTTGGTAGGGTGTGTGAATGAGGTAACAGGTAAAACTAATTAAAAAGGTCTGATGTTGGTGTTGAATACATCAATCTGGGGTCGCTAAAATTAAGCGACACTCTCAATGCCATCTAAGTTCACGATTACCCCTATGAGGAATACACATCCTTTGGTGTGATAAACAGAATGGAATTTAAATAACCGATATTACTGTTGATATCATATTTTGCGGTGCCCCTGAAATTGTGATATTTCCTAAAACGTCTGGTTACTGTGACTTGTCCACAGTTTTCAGTCTCGCTGAGCAAATAGTGATATACTGATAGCGGTAACTCTAAATTTAGCCTCCATGGAAAATAAGACACCCCTTGCACCCTTTGGGTAGGAAGCGGGAATGGGGTGACAAGTAGAAATAATCGAAAACGATAAATTAGAGTTCAAAATATCATTTCTGGTGCCGCTGAAATAGATAGTGTCATCCTCAATGTCACTTAAGACCACGATTAACCTCCATACACCCTAGCACCGATACAGCAATACTGACACTTTCAAAGTTATATCAAATTAGAGCCATTGTTGGGGGAGGCGGGGATAAACAGCCCTAAGAACCTCTACGGGTGATTTGTGAAGGGAGTACCAAGTAAAAATATTTAATTGAAAAAGACGGATATTTGTGTTAAATCCATAGATTTCGTGGTCTTTCAGATGAAATGACACAGTTGAAGAGGAAGTGCAGCACGTATGGATGGTTGAATGTCTAAAGATGAAGTGGTGTGCTAGGCTAATTGTGTTTCGATTGATATGTATCTCCAACGGGCAACTTTATGTTGCTCGCTTACGAGAGTTGCACAAGGATTTCTTTATTCTTAGTTCTGGAGGGGAAACAAATAATGCAAACGAAAATAAAGTTTTGCTAAAATTAGGATGCTACACGTATATTTTTTTAAATAGTATGTAAAATTATTTTGGTCAAGAAATAATAATAACGATTTTTATAAGAAAAAACCCAGGTTAGTAATACATGTATTATACGAAAAGTAATCCTGGAGTAAATATAATGAATATTTTACTGTACTATGCAATGATTTGTTTTTATTAGAAGCACCGCCGGAAATGGTCTGCGTAATGAGGGTGCTGGGGGTCTAAAATGTTTGAGAAGTACTGGGTTTGGGACAGAAACTGACATGATTTATTATCATACAAAATTAATTTTACGATTATTGGAAGTTCAAAGTTCGTTAATCGAAATGCTGGTGAAGTTATAAAATGTTACAATTGTTTATTTGATCAAGTTTGTAGTATTTTTGTTGTAGAAAATGTTTGGTTGTAAAATTAATGAANNATAGATTATTCTGAGTATAGTGTTTAAAAATCATAAGAATTGAAATAACACTAAATTCACGATTCATTGTTACAATAAACACGCTCCTAGACAAAGTCTAGAGAACCTGTATGATAAATCCGCCTCTACCAGAAGGAAAAACGGAGAAAAACCCGGGCCAGGATGGGAATGGATATTTTCTTTAGTACTTTCTTTAGTACTCCAGGATATTTTCTTTAGTACTTTCAAAATATTTTATGTTCAGTAGAAGTAATTTGTTTAGTACATTACGGATGGATATAATTTTCCTATTAATTCATTTATTCACCTTTTTTAGATTCCCGCTGTTTTACTTGGTTCATTGTATTTTTTATTTTCTCTCAAAATCTCTTCGAACACAGAATTAACTTCTTTCCGACAGAGTCGAAAGTTATTGGAGACAAAATCATAATTTTCCCTTATGTCTCTTGTATATTTTTATGAAATACAATTCTCCCCTGGCTAACTCACCATTGCATATGCATGAACATTTTGGAATACATTATTTTAACCTAATTGTGTCACTAAGCGTATTTGCATTCTCATATGAAGTATCCTTCCCTCTCTTATGGGGGAACAAGAGAATTCCAGTTGGCTTTTGAGGGAGTCGCGCTGTGAGCGATTGCAAGCCTCGCGGGCCCCAAGGGACTGGAGGGGACAAAATCCTGAACCGAATTCTAGATCTGCGTCTCCGGCAGTTTCGATCTACCGATTCACATGAGCTCCCCTCCTCAAGCTTATGATATTAGGATGCTTCAATTCCAATATACGAGTATTGCTACAGACGCTAACGATGTTGTTTCATTCATAATGCAGCTGATGTGAAACACGATGAAAGCTATTGCGCTGTGAACGTATACTTAAAAAGGATATTTTATAAATTATTTATTATGTTATTTTGATTTAAAATATTTTTACATTGATGCATTATTATGAGATAAATATTATTGATATCCTGCAAAGCTGTTGTTCTCTTTTCTACAGTTTTAGACATTAAATATTTTTTTCAAGTTCGTAAAATCAGAAACTGTAATTTCCACGAAATCTCTTTTCGTGTTGTTGTTTGTTGTTGTTTTTTTTATTACATGAGAAATAATAATTTTGAATCTCATATCCTTTTTTCAATTTACAAATATTTCTGTAATTACCAAATTTTTGACGCAAGAAATATCCAATAGAAAGTCCATTAACTGAAAGACATTTGTCTATTCTTGGCTCGGAAACTTTTCTCCAATATTCTGGCCAGCAAAAGTGTTTCTTAATTCGTAACAAAAAATACAGTTCTCCTCTCTTCATTAAGGAATCCTTATCTCTTTTCACACGGTGAATATATATCATCAACTAGAGAAATCTTTGAATTAAATTTTTTTTGTTGAAATGTGCTTTAAAACTATTAAAATCGCTCGAACAACAACTCTCGTGAAAATATTTTTTTTTAATTCGGAATATTGCATATGTAAATTATTTTGCAGTAAAAGCATTTTCTTTTGTCCAGTCGATATTGAATCGACATTTACAATAGTTTTTTTTTAAAATTTTCTTGATGTACCGAACACAACTGGTCAATTGTAGAAGTGTCCGGTGTTTTAATGAGCAATTATGGCAATGCAATAACTGTACTTATAGAAGTGGAAGTGTAGAAGTCTCCTTTATAGGAAGCGTGTAATTTTACTGAATATTCATAAACTTTTCATAAAAATACAAATTATTTGTGATTAAAGATTAAAAACAAATGTTCTAGCCTACGTCTAGTAGGAAATATCATTACATGTCTTGATATATTATTTCAAACAACCTTGATCAATTACCCTTTTTAAGTAAAAGAATTAAATCATATACAATTAAACGAAGAATCATTTAAAAAGAATTTGAATGGTACATGAATCGCTTTCACAGGAGTTCAATTTATGACGTCCAAATACGACAAATTTAAATTACTTATATTTATTCATATTACTTATTTTAGATTTCTTGTGATATAACCTAGGTATTTAATGTTACAATAATTCTTCGACTTATTAAATATAATCAATCAAAATTTATATCATGTCAGAATAATTTAAAGATTTGGTTTCCTACTTTTACTTCTTTGATATAACTGTAATGGACGGTTAGAACCATCTCTATGTTGTATTAGAACAATTTAAGGATTTGATACTTTATATTCACCTGAAAATCTGTAGATCATGTAAAAATATTTCATAAGGATAATTTTAATTTATTCGATATAATTGTATGTTAAAAGCCCTAGTTAATTACATCATTTCATAATTAAAACCTACGTAAGATTAATTTGAATATAACGAGATTAACAAAAAAGAGAAGACTTATTTCATTTTTCAGGTCATACAGAACAGATATTCTAAGTTATTTATAATATTTTTTGAATTTACATGTGCAAATAAAATGTATTTGAGAAAATTTGTCCTTTTCAGTCAGGGATAGGGATAAAATAAAGTTTGTAATTCCTATGATGAAAGCGTTCTATTGTCAACCACCGTTTAAAATTAGCTAATCTTGAAGAAATGGATAAACGATCCTAAACGAGTTGGGAAAAGTACTCGAATATGAAGTGTCACGGCCAAATTGTAGATTTAATGTTCCCGTCAGCTGTTGTTGAGACGTGATGGCTTGTGTTGTGGAAGAGTATATTAGACGCGTGGATTTTTAGATTTCAAGTTGATGCCTGGTCGTATGCGGCAGATGCCGAATATTTCTTGGAAGCGCCACTGAGTGGTGGCAGCTGTGGAGTGCAGGTCAGCTCAGGAGGCCATCTCATGGGAACTATACACTAACGTAGTACTTACGCGAGCGTTGTGGCATACGAGAACAACCTGTTGCTCGTGCGTGTATCCTCGACGATGTCACGAGGTCACTGGCTTCACTTCCGCTTAACGTAAACTCCATGATCAATCGTCCGTTGTCACAATCATGCATAATTGCGAGGAAAGGTAAATTTGGTCGGTATACAGAGATCTAGACTTAAACTAAAATTTGGTCGACAAATTTAGTAAGAAAGCTGCCCTAGTAGATATGCCGCAATTTTTGGGTCTAGTTTAAAGGTTAGGAACATAGTTGGCATTCCAAAAACTTCTCTGACTTTCGTTAGAAAATGAGAAATGATAGACTAGCGACTACAAACCACTCGAGGATCAACGGACTTGGTAGATTAATCAATAAACCGTAGATTTAAATGAAGACCGTTAAGCATTCATTTCATACAAACATTCGTAAAAAACTATAGAAAACTATAATCGGAATAAAACTTATACTAAAAAATAGTGTATAGTTAGTAAAAAAAAAAATTTATCTCACCGGAAAACGCATCGCGAACGTTTGGGCGACATCACAGAATAATATCAAACTGGTTACTCTGTTGGTGGAAGGAGTTTGCAATATCGAAAAATTTACGGCCGTTTGTGAACATGGCTTTGGCCATTGCATTTAATGCTCCGTGGAACTTCGTTAGTAGCAACTTCCGAGGCAAATTGTAAACCAATTGCCTGCGCCTTCTTATTTTAATATTTTGATGTATGGTAACATTGTATAAATAGTTTCCTCACGTTGGTTTCATTGTCAATTGTGCAATTGATTCTGGTTTCTGTATCTGAAGTTCAGGAGGTAATAATTTTATCATTATAACAGATGTTACTGCAGAAAGTATTCAATGGCATTCGGGTCTATGGAAAATCTGCCACTACCCGGAAGGAAATCGAAAAAACCACGGGTCAGGAAGGGCTTCAGAGATAATGTTAACAATCGTGCTAAGGTTGCGTACAATTAGAAAAAAAGCTATTAGAAATAAAAAGGATCAAAAACCACATGCATAAAAAAGGAATTTAATCAGTATTTAGAGTACTGTAACAATGGTGTGACAAAGTATAAGAGAAAATTAACCTCTTACATCATCTGAAATCATATGGATTACAATATTTATTGGTAAATTAAATTTTTCATTAACTTCTTTTACTAAAATAAGTAAATTCTTTCACGTTGTAGAAGGGTCTTTCCGTTCAAATCAACACAGGGTCAAAAACTCACCATCTAAGATTTTGATAAAATTTTGAAGGGAGGTAGCCATCATATAAAGAAAAGTACCAAGTATTTTTGTAAAATTTCGACCCTTTTGGAAGTTACAACAACGTAAGCCCAAAATGGCCCTACACAAAAATTTTTAATTGCTCTTGACGCTCTCTTAATGAGATAAGAGAGCTGGTAGAGATGTCATTTTACAGTTTATTTAATTATCTTTACAATGATATGCTATATAATATATGTCAAAGAGGAAAAACGTTATCATATTCAAAACCAAACTTTTGATTTTTTATTTCTCTAAAAATGCGAATTGAAATAATTTATATCCTTGTTAATCATCTGGGAAAATATAAACATGGGATGAAAATGGATCCAATGTTAAAGCCATAAAAGAAAGTAGGTTTCTTACCGCGGACCGCGTGCGGAACTAGAATTTTTCACTTAATTCTTGCAATACACTATTATTGTGTTAAATATTGCCCCAGTATGATAACGCAATGTATATATTTTCAGATAAACGTCTTATTTTGATGTAATAATGGAAAGTTCAAAGTAATGTAGTGCTATTGATATAATATTTCGCGACAAATTTGACAAAAATATTCTCTACTTATATGCACTGAAATAATGAATAATGTTCAGATTTATTCTTACAGGAAAATGAGCACTAAATGAACAGAATAAATATTTTTTTAAATTATATGTATTATACTATTTATATTACATTCTTCTTGTGGCAGTAGATTCGCCTACTTCTTGAAAAAATTTACGCAACTGAACCATCTATAGTTACTATGAAGTACGAATTTTTATCTCAGGGTCTGTGTCGTTAGAATCTTCATATATGTCATCATTGATTTCCTGTGCTTCATTTTCTTAATAAAGTTATTTATTTTCAACAAAAGTCCCTTATGTTTTAGTTTTTTGCTGTTTTGGATAATGATCCACTTATCCAGGTTTTGGCATTTGGACAACAGGTCCCTCGTTGAATTTGTTATAATTCAGACTATCTCACAGGTATGAATCTACTATCGAAATATGCTTTTAGAATGAATTCCTAGAAAATAATTGACTATGGAAATTATATTATGTTTATTTTTGATTTTGATTTTATTCTCAAATCCTGCAGCTTCTATTGGAAACCATACATCTGCGTTACGTTCCAATGTACGTTTACCTGAGTATCTGCTCACTGTGCATAATATCTGTAATTTCAATATTGATTGAGGAGGACTA
Source organism: Laupala kohalensis (assembly GCA_002313205.1). NCBI lineage: Eukaryota > Metazoa > Arthropoda > Insecta > Orthoptera > Trigonidiidae > Laupala > Laupala kohalensis. Next base: position 107,663 of record NNCF01128631.1, on the reverse strand, counting down.
TAAATACACAATACTACATTGCCTATGTCGGTCAAATAAACAGCAGAGAGTCGAAAATACCATAGAAGCTGAATTTCTCGCAACTAACAGTGGTGAAGATGAAATGTCATTTTCTAACGTAAATAGACGCACCACCGTGATGATTATTTCCTTTGAAATTTTTTCGACTCTACCTGTATTAGTTATCGTGCTCAATAACTTCACTGGGTCCTACTGATGGAGTATTTGCTTGTTTCTGATCTTTTTGTCTAACATTGAATCTCTTCAGGTGCATGTATCTTTTCAGGCGATGCCGTTTTTGTAATGTTGCTACGTATGAATACTGACATCGAAACAATGGAATTCCTGATGTAGCCAGTAAAATCAAAGAATTTACTAGAAATAAACCGAGACAGCATGACCACTCAACAAAGAGGATATCAAACTCTCCAATAACAGTGCGCTACTGAGGAGAGTGAACTAAAAGAAAAAAAATTATGGCAAAATAAAGTTAGAACTTGTGATTTTACAATAAATAAAAATTCAAAAAGTATTTACATTGGCAAATTGAATCACTTTTAAACTGCAACTGGGTTATACTTAACAAAATATTTACAAACAATATGCATTAAATGTGAGTTTATTCAGATTTTCGAAAGGTTAACACAAATATAATAAAGAAAAATTATGTAATTTGAGTGAATAGTTCAATAGACCACTAATATATCTGGTGACTTTATTTAAGGAAGCCGATACACAGAAACTCAGTTCTCTCATTTCCTGGCTTTTGGAACAGTGTATAAGGAGACGAGAACAATGTTAAATGTAGAAGAAGATAACATCTCGCCGTGGAAGTGGAGTGGCTAATTATCTCTATACAACGCTCGCTCGTCTGCATGTCAGACTCGTTGGCTTTGTTCTTCACTATCCTCAGCGAAATGAAATGAAGGAAGAAACGTATCTGGCATTGCCATTGCTACAAATTACCACTCGGCCTTCCATATTTATTTCAAGCGTACACGCGCGACGGAAATGCGAGAGTGGAAGTGGGAAGAAAGTATCATCTAGAAAGCAACAAGCCATGTATCGCTGGAGAGAATCAAGTCTGTTCTTTGACTTTCAAAATTCTTGAGGTATTTTATTCCAGACATTATACAGGATATAAAGATTATTATCATTTACTCTTTAGTCGATGAAGTTTCCTCGTTGTATTATACAATTATTTTACTTTTGTCCTTATTTCTCAATATAGAATCACCTAGGGCATTGGAAGGCCTCTAATGAGCTTGATGGTGGCGATGCCTAAAGCCCCTAAAAAACTGTTGACACTTTTTTTGTACGAGAGCATTCAAGACCATTGGTTCACATGGTTTCGTGTTATTCGTACTGCTACGTGACCCGAATAGTCTCTCAACGTCGTTTGTTCTCGAAGGTTGTTCACAGGCAGTAAGTAAACCAGTCCTACTAATTGAGATGCGAAATCTCATTTAGATTAAACTGTATTTTACGTAAAGAGGTCTAATTGTTAATGAAAGAACTCAAGGAGCTCTGATGAACCCAGAAACTTAAATAAAACATGTCAGCAACTGTAAAAGGCTAATTACTTTATGAAATTTCTGCACTATGCAACTTAAGCAGTATGTTACTCGCACACTTTCATTTTCAAACGAAATTCAAATTTGAGAAAAAATGAATAATTTTTTCGCCTTCTCGATATGAATAACCAATATTAATGAATTAGGTTATTTTCAGAGATGTTTTTTCCTTCTGTTTATTTAATTATTGATTTTTTATATCATTGGTTCGTGAACTAATTTGCTATATTTCTCTCGGAAATGTCCTGAAACTATTCGACGTTTCTGTCTTAAATTACATCTGTGAGGAATTTAGTAAGGTTCAAATGTAAAGAGGCATCTTAAAATATAAAGCAGACAAAAAGTTAAGTGTTAGAAGTATTTCAAATTCTATTCATTTACTAGACACTCAACATAAATCTTACCAGGAACGCGTTTTTTCCATATTTAGAAACGTGTTTTTAAAGATGGAAGTCTCTTTTCAAATGTGTCAGTCATTACGAATAAGCGCCTTCTTTTCCAATTTCGCTATCAAATTGTGATTTGACACTCAAACGTAATAAATGATGTGTCGTTTATTACTCAATTCAATGGTTTGCCTAGTGATTCTACTTGGCACTAAAATATTTCTACATAAAAACAGAAGGTAAAGTATTAAAACTCTTAAAGGCTCATTTCAGATTTAAACAAAGAATCAGCACACAAATTTAATTTTTAATGTAACTAACGTAAAACTATTCCAAAACAATAACATCAAAAATATCTTCCGGAAAAATTTCTACCTCTTAGACGGTCCTGCGAAATTTGTCGAAAAGGTGTTTTGATAAACTATTTTTGTTGGATATCTTCTAATTTAGAAAAAAATTCTTAAAAATTTTCATCACGACTCATCCTGTGAAACATATTTTAAAATAGAAGGAAAAAAAAGAACATTAATAGAGTATGTTACCCTTAACACACATTGCAGTCACCACGTGTGTAGTATACGTGGAGAATTATAGACTGTCCCCTGAGGGATTCATTTCATTACAAAGAGTGATATATGAAATTTCTTCTTTACAATCTTTTATTTAACTTCATCTGTTAGTTTCTTAGTATGTTTGGGTCAAATCTTGGAATTTTTAAATCAGTTCTCCTCAACAGATTTAACAGAAATTTTACGGATAATAGTGGTACTTATGACAATAGGTGATTATGGTACCATTGTAAAAAAAATCTACGCCTGTAAAGGGTGAAACGGTGGTGTGAATTTATGAGTATATAAAAGTTATAAAAACCGATATTAGATCGGAAACCTTACTTTTCGGTTTCGTTAGATAAGGACTCCCCTAATGTTGTATAAGTTCACTATTAGACCACATGGGAGTCAATATGCCCTTAGTACCTATGGGCAAGGCGGTGAGTATGCGGTGGCAGGTGATGATGATGATATCGTGTTAGAATAGATTCTGGAGTAGAGGACTTCTAACAGCATTCGGGGACACGCTCCTCTGTGCCGGGGTCATTGCACACGACCACCGCCTGTTTTCAGACGGCCTCCTTATGACGGGGATGACAAGAATGACATGCGAATGAGGTGAAATGTTGATGAGTGAATGTTGTGGTGGAATGAATGACAGGGGAAACGGGAGTGTCCCGAGATAAACCTGCCGCGAACCCGCTTCCCCTACCACCGCGAATTCTACTTGGATCAGACAGGGTTGAAGAAGACGTCACCAGAAGTAGAAGGCTAGGCACTACGTCACGGGTCTCCCAGTAACGGCGGTGTCAGGACATAATAAAGAAATCGGTGTTGCGTACATCAGTTTTGGGACCGCTGAAGAGAAGAGTGACGTTCTCAATGTAACTTAAACCCCCAATCACTTCCCATGAGGAATAAACACTCTTTGGATCGGGAGTGAGAAGGGAATATAAAATAAAAATAATCGAAAATGACCAATATTATTGTTGAGATCATAATGTTCAGGGTCTCTGAAACTAGTTATTTCCCGATGACACCTAAATACTAGATTCGCGATTATGCTCATGCTCAGTCCCAGTAAATCCCAAGCACCTTTTGGGAAAGGAATGCTATAGTAATGATCGAAAATGACATCTGTGACGAGTTTCCGGCATCGCTGAACAGATACAGTGACATCCTGATAACGCGTGAGTCTAAATTGGTAAATGGTCCCATGAGTAATAAGACACCCATGGCACCTCGTGTGTAAAGGTTGGGAATGGGATGACGAGTAGATTTAATCAAAAACTACCGAAATTGGAGTTCAATACATCATTTTTGGATCGCTGAAGGTATAGTGTCATCCTCAGTGCCGCTCAAGTCCACAATCAACCTTCATACACCCCAGAACCCCTAGGGATGGGAGTAACATGTAATAATTATAAAATATGATATAAAATGACATATCCGAAGCAATTCACTGTTTTTGGTGTCGCTGAGATGGTGTCACCTCTTATTCCATTCTGGTTCAAATTCAGCCCCCAGGGAGAGAGCGAAAGGGGATGAACGAAAACATTTGAAAGAGACCGATTTACCTCGGATCCATAGTTGTCAGTTAATGATGTATAATTATAACTAATGGAGAATTAAACATTCTCCCTCTCCCTTGCATAAACGTTTATGAAGTAGTCGAGTTTGATAAGAGAGAACTATTAAAAATCTGCCCCTGCGATAGAAGTAACAGAGTAGTTCACGAACACAACATTCATAATAAGACTATAATATAATAAGACGCAAGAGTCCTTGCGTGTCAACAACTCTTTGCCAAAGTGACCCATACCATTCAGGAATAATTTTGTATAATTCCCTTTCCAAAAATATAAGATATAATTAAATTAAATCTCTTTTAATCCACGGTTAAATGTTTTCTAATGTGCTATTTTTTTCCATAATGGGAAAGAATTCACAGATTTTAATAAAAGAAGTTAATGAGTTTCAATTTCCTAATAAATATTGTTTTCCATATGACTTCGGGTGATGTGGGTGATGTTAATACCTCTTATACTTTGTCACGCCATTGTTATATTACTCTAGATACTGATTACATTCCTTTTTTCACGCTTGTTGTTTTTGCTCCTTTTGGTTTTTAATAGTTTATTTCTAACTGTACGCAACCTTGGCAAGGTTGAGTACATTATCTCTGTAGCCCCATCCTGTCCCTGATGTTTCTCTGGTTTTGCTTCGGGTTGTGGCGGATTTTCCTTGGACGGGAATATTTTATTTATACATTTGTTTTATTTATCTCGAATTTTTACTGCACTAATATATACAATTTATTTTGAATAATAAATGGATTATAGTGTGTATTTATTAAATAATTTCTTTTACAAATATTAAATCCACCACTACCCTTGGACCCTTGATCGGAATTGATGGGATGGTCCCTTGCTTGTTTACGGAGAGTAACTTAGTTTATTGCCCCCCACGTAATCATACGCAGTTTGCCACTATTTTTTTGACAATAAAGTTTTATACCACCAATGCGGATACTACAATTACGGATCAGATCACATCTGGCCACGGTACTATTATAGCTAGGAGTGGGAAGAGTGATATGTAAAAATAACACAAGACTAATATTAGGGTAAAATCCTATCAGTATTTTCGTATCACATTAGGCTAAATTATGTTACAATTTCGTTTCTTATCAGTTATCTTTCCGAGACAACACACGACGGTAACAGCGGCGGCTATGGTGTAATTTAATTCACTGGCTTTACAAATCTAAACTATTCGTCCAAATTCTATGATTTAGAGTTTTCATGTTTCATGAAAGCTGAAAAGAAGAAGAACCAATATTTGAATTATTTCAACTGGATCGAACACGAAGATGTAATGATGGATGTGAGAAATGGGCACTGGATATTCCTTATCCGGTCAAGTTAGTCATTCAACAATTAAATGATTATACCAAAAAAGGGTAAAACTAGTAAACGTTTAAAATCCTTTTTGAAAAAAAGCTTTTATATAAAAAGTGATGTACTAAAAATAAAAAATTATTTCCAGTGAAATTAAGAACAAGAATTAAAAAGGGTAACTACAAAAAATATCCCTTCCCTGCACCATTATTGAAGTTCGTACTTCGAAGACACATAAACATATACGAGTATATTTCAAAAATGATAAATATAAATTTAAAAAGGTTGATGCTTTTTTTTCCAAAAAAATTAAAGTAGATTCCGTACCTATGACGCTTGATGCCTCAAGCTCAAAATATTAAATTTTCAATTTTTTCTGAATTTTTACTGAGAAGTCCCTAGAATCTGAAAAAAAAATTCTTGAAAGTAACAATAAAGATCTATTATCTGGAATTTTCAGACAAATTTACTACTATTAGAAGAGAGAAAAAATAATTTGTAAAAACGCTGTTTTTCGCCATATTTCAACCTCTCGACAGTCTAAGAAGTTCAGTTTTACGTTATATGAAAAATAAAATTTGATGAGGGGTCGATTCTTCATATAAATCCGGAATGAAGCTTTATTAATTGTTGTTCGAATTTAAGAGATTGAGTGGTTTTGGAATGTTTAGAAAAATTGAAGAGAACGAGGTAGGCTGGTCAATTTGTACAAAGCTCATATAAGAGAACCCGCATGGAAATGTAAAACGAAAAAATTGGAGCATCATCCTCGGATAGGTAGAAGAGATCATATTTTAAATTTTGAATTAGGAAACAAAAAACCGACATTGGAAATTTTTCGTTCCTCAATGGAACTATTAGAGACTGGAACTTAATGCTTGCATCGGTTATGGAAAAGATTTCGAGCTCAGCATCTTCTCGCTGGGTTAGGCTTCTGGAAAGAGAGGTGCGGTCGTTTAATTGTAAAGATAGTGGAAGTGAAGTAAAGTAATAAGGCAATACATGAGTCAGAAAGAGAAATACGAAAAAGTGAGTGGAGTGAGGTGCACTAAAGTGAGTCGAGTGTCCGGACCAACCGTTGTAAAATGTGCAATTCATAATTATTAAAAGCAGTTCAATTTATTAGAAGTTTCATTACCACACATTTTTATATTTATTGTTTTAATATTAGTCAAATCACGTTTAATAAGTTTTTAATTAATTTGTGTGTATTGATCTAACATGGATTGTTTTTGTACATTTACTTTATTATTTTATATTCTGACTCCAGGCAAGAGCCTCCTCTTTGCAATTAATAAATAATGTTAATATTATTATTGTTGTGCAGTTGTTATTATTACCTCATCAAAAGACTTCTAGCCTCGGGACTTCTAAGAGGTAACTCGAGAATTCGCTCCACGAAGTGCTATCTGGATCAGTTAAGCATTTATGTTTTCTGAAACATTTTTAAAGATTAAAAGGAAAGGACAATATTAGGGTTATTAACAATTACATTATTTACTGAAAAAAGTTATCTTGAACGAACGTCATGCGAACAATGAGATGAATCACCACTGTCTCTTGTATATGGATTCATTTGCTTTTTTTTATAGATGTATTCCTCCATAGTTGATTTCAGCTAAGGTAACAATAACACCGTAAAACAGTGAACAGAAGGTTGCCTTGTTAAGAAAAGGCCTGGGAGTGGAACATAGCGAAGCGGAGAATATCAGAAAGCGGCGCGGTGGCCAAAGACGCTAACGCAAATACAATAAACTCGTTGCATAGGTTGTAACTATTACTGTTTTCAATCCGACTCCACATTCTCTGCGAGTGTTTGGGGCTGCTTACCTGCCATCGGGCATCTTTGCGTCGCTACGCCAAGTCTCGTCTCGGAATTTCTGACTTCGAGCCAAAGGGTCGTGGAGGTGTCTCGTTTTTATTACTGACCCCTCTACACATTCTCCCCGGAAGTTCCGTTGGGGTTAGGACTCAATGCATGAGGTATGTTGTGTTGGTGTGTTTTAAATGTTGTGCGTTTGTTGTTGTGTGGATTGATCACCTGACGACGGCGTAGATCCACGTCGAAACGTAGTGAGCAATTCACTAAAAATACAAATATTATTCGTCCATCAAAGGCCGTAAGTTTTTACTTATTTAATTTTATTACTGTTGACATTTTAAAACGGGCTGGGTAGAGGCTCCTAGGGACCGGATAAAACCTAATTCACGTGTTTTTACATCTATGAGAATGTTTGGGGAAAGTTTCCAAAATCATTACCTTAAAACAAAAAGTAGTTAATTTTTTTATTATGTTAATTAGCGTGGGAGGAGACAGGCAAAGAAAAAAAATAGATTTATCACAAGAAATTCCGTGGTTGTACATCCTGATGTTGAGAGTAGTAGTTTTTTCTCCTACATCCTTTTCAATATTGCGAAGATATACGATAAAGTAGGATTTTTGTAAAGAACCTTTTTTTGTAGAAAATGATAAGAGAGGAAAATGAGCTGCACAGCGTATGATAGTGTCTTTGTACTGTAACGTGGACATGCGTTTTTAGCTCGGTATTCCTCCTCAAACGTCTTTCCTTCCTAACAAAAAACTATCGCTAAGAAAATGATTAGGTGACAGGGCAACTCCGCAGGCTAAATTGCGGCTCAAACAAAAAATGGCACGCTTAAGGAATAAATCGAGTTATGCATAAAATATATGACTCCGCACAGTGATATCAAAACCTGTGTTCTATTAAATTGTCTGACATTTTCTTTTGTGATTCTATTCAGTGAGGGATTATTATGCGCCTTCCTTGTAATCTCATTCGCTGTCTTTTAAGTAGATAATGATTAACTGTCTTTCTCTTCAAAACTGTTCGATTTTCATGAAATTTGTGAGATAGAGGGATTTAGATATACAAAATACATCAAACTTGGTCTCATCTCTGTGAAACGCAGTTTCCGAAGTTTGTGAAGCAAGCTGCGACAGGCGCTTGTAGGCGTGGAAATATTATAAGCAGCAGAAGACAGCTTGAAGGCCAAAGAAGTGACACGCAAAATAATATTTGCAGTTGCAATCTTCTATCATTTGCGTTATTCGATTTCCTGAGGGATACGTGTACAGATATTTCTGTTTTTATTTCGTGTTGCAATTTTGTGTGGTTTAATCCTTTTGAATTTTTCGTAAAGGAAACGACCCGCTAAAGCTGGGAACTCAGCTCGAGGTATATATAAATAAACCTTTCCGTTAATATTGATCATTATCAAATTTAACGTATTATAATTCTAGGACTTTATAATTAGATAAATTTTACTTCAATCAAGCATACTATTTTTCGTCGTTCTTAACAATGAAGAAATTAGCGAATCAGCACGACTTGGAAAGTTGAGTGTTGTTTAGAGGCATTTTTGCTTCTTTCAAGATAACTCATTTCACTCGTAGATATAAAAAAATGTATGAGAATTAGAACATCTTTTCCTCGGTTTTGAATGGGCAATAGAACGTTTATCTGTCTTCTGACTTCCTCCGTAATCCTGCTTTAATCGGAAACGTTGCACCAACAAAGACCTTACTATTGCGTTAATATGTGCCTTCCTGGAACGAAAACATGGGATGCAAACCCACCGTACGTGGTTATGATGTTGCCCTATTGGACACGAAAGATGTAGAAGGATTACGCACGTGAGCGAGTGGCCAGCGGACGCCCTCTGACGCAATACCCGAGGCGGGATGGGAACGCGATCTCGCAAGGAGTCGGGCCCGCAACAAAGCCAGCCAATTACTACTCTAAATTAACGAGTTAGTTCTTCATTAAACGGGTGTGCGCGCGGGTCTCGTGCGCCTGTGGCCCTTCACGCCGCCTTCTCTGTGCGGCTGCATCGCGTCGGTCGCTCTGCAATTCAAATAGCGCCCCTCCCACGTTGTCTGCCTCGCTCGCTCGCGTTGCGGAGTGGGAAGCCGTGTTGACTCGCGGCGTTTCCCCACAGGCTATCTATGCAAGGAAGCGTGAAGCTGATTCAAGTTGGGTAATGTACGCGAAATGTTCCTCTTGTTTTTATTACTTAGCTCTATCCGGAATTTTTCCATTCTTTTCTTCATGAATACGTAGAATCAAGTCTAACTCCATTGTTTACAGTATTATAAATAAATTTTCTTAGATAAGGAAACAGAATTGAATGAATTACCAGATTTTATGACTATGTATTGATTAATTTATTGCGATATATTAAAATAAAATACATTATTCTCTATAGACAATATTGCTAACAGCTATTCAAACTTTCTCCGATACTACCATACACTTCAATGTTTTACTGTGAACAATGTCTAACAGGAAATTCAGTGTAATACAAACTTTCATCTGTCATATTGGAATTATTATTTGCACAAATTAAGAGCTGAACTGAGCACAATTTAAGAAATTTATTATCATAAGCTTTTTTATTATACTTCTGTACCTGAATTTTAACTAATTCAGTGTCTTTTTTTACGATTAAGTGAAGTATCTTAACCGAGTGTTCTTGTTAATTTGGTTGAAATAAAATCAAAAACATGTTCCTTATTGAACAAGTTGCTACTGTACATCACATCTCATACGATTCGTTAAACTGACTAAAAAACCTAAAATTTCTTCGAATAGCCTAATTGATGCCTTTGGAATGATGCAACAAGCATTGGCTTCCAATCTATAAACAACGCGAGGACATTTCATCCCGGGTCTCGTCTTATAAGGGGGTGTCTCATGAAGAGTAAATGACGTGAACTGAATCATACTCTAATTTTATTATAGCAGTAAAACGAATAATTGCTCAGCATTTTATCAAACATAACACAAATTTCAATTTCAAAATTTGTTTACGTAATCTTAAACGCGTTATGAATGCGTTTGTGAGTGGCTTCAATATTGTGCCTTCTAGAAAGACTCATACCCCACTCTTCATTAGGGCGAGGAAGGTCCAGAGTTCTTTCGGGAAGATGGACTAGTTGTTGCGGGGTAAAGTTGACTTTCAACACTTCAGTTACTTCGTGTGATGTCGATGTGCTTGTTGTTGTTCTTCTACATTGTTACCCTAAATCTTCTTCCAATTTCATAAACATTGAGAACAAAAAACGGTTTTATATTAAGCTTGTAGTTATTAGTACTTTTGGCTGTTCTGTGAAGCTGTTTTTTTCTTTTTTGTGTGGGGCTTTACGGCTCATGTCGACATCGAAGGTCATTGGAGCCCGAAAACCTTGTACAGATAGGGAAAATGCAGTTACGCACTAGGGAGAGTCAACATGACTCCCCGCGTGTGGGACTCGTCGAATGATTCAACCCTACCCATTAAAAACCCTCCTGATCTACAACACACCAAAACATATCTCACAACATACATCAAATGGAGGGGGGGGCTAAAATGACGGGGGACAAACAATAAGGGGTAGGACAAAAATGAGAGGAATGAGGAAAATGAAAGATACCCTAGCCTTGATAGCGTCGGGATCGAAAAGAACAAGAGGTGACCAAGGGAGTTCAGAAAAGAGAAAGGAAGGATCCAGGCACAAGTAAGTGGAAGTAATGCCAGACTCAGCTCGGGGCCCCGTGTTCTGTGAAACTACAATTCAAGGCAATAGCGTCGCTATCCATGGGGTCCTCACGTTTCATCTCAGAGATGATTCAACTCACGCACGATTCATGTCGGAGGTACTTAGTTTTATTAGTATCAGAGTAAATTAAAATAAATGAAGCAAAGCATTTGTACTTGTTCAATCACTCACACAAAGGGACTTTTTAAAATGGAATGAGAAAAATTTGTTGAAGTGTAGTTTGAATGCTTAAGGAGAGAAACATGTTTTATTCACAGCAACTTCCAGAAAACCCATTCCCATGAGCTTTCGTCTTCAGTGGCAATATGGTTATATGAATTATTAATTTACGTGACTGACGGAATTATAAATATCTAACTTACTCATATAACGGGTATCCAGCATTACATCTTCGTGGATTTTACACAGTATTTGCTCCCAAGTATGGCACTCTCGGACCGCCCTTACTAATTACTAAGTCAGTATTCTGAAGATGACCGCTATGCGGTCGAAAGTTGACTATATCAATAAACATATAGTTAGCGAGAAAACACAACTTAATTTAATTTTAACTACGCAACAATCAATCACCTATTCCATCTATATTATCCCATTTTGTTCATGTGGTTTTAAGTGTTGATACACATATGTAGTGAGAGTTCCTTTTTTGATCTTTCTTTGTTATTTTTAAAACATTTGTCTAAGTCTGTAGTAATTTATAGCAGAAAAGGGAATGGATTTGAAGATTTTATTTTCTTAAACTGGTGAAAATCATAATATAAATATGCCAGCCTTTCCCTATGTTTTGCTTTTACTTACTCTTTCACAGAGTTTTTCAAAAAGTTCATATTGTTTTTGAGTACTTGTAACATTTGAATTATTTAATTTTGGTTTAACTATCAAATAGACGAAGATAGATTAATTACGTAATTTTGCTTTTGTTCTGGAATGACTTAATTCGTTTTATGAGAGAAAATAATTTAGAAGATAAGAATTTGAGGACGTCTTTTGATTTTCGTAATTTCTGCACATACTACGTCGTTGTGACTGATCGATAGAGTCGCTCATTCTTGAGCACAGAGAATAAGTAATACAGCCATGAACGTCTTGACGAGTTGTTGCTCTTGTATAGCAAAATTGTATGGGCAAAAAAACAACAAATTTTTCGAAATTTCCAAATGGCGTGGATTATTATGGAATTTATATTTTTAACTGGTGGACGAATGTCTTCTGGTTTGGTTTTTCTTGGCACCATTTTGTTGCAGAAAATGGTATTACAAATATCCAAAGCCAGAAATAAGTTAGTAGTTAGAACAATTATTTTCAGGTTTACATTTTTTTTAAATCAAGGAAGAATGAGGGTTTCTTACTAAAGAAGAATCAAAATATATTTTTATTGTACAATTAGCAATATATCGTCTATATTTGTAAGTATATTTATTTTCATAGATTAACTGTGACTACGGTGAAGGAAATATAAATATGGTGTTACACGTCTAGTGAAATAACTCTTATATATCTTAAGGAAGGCCATTCGTTGACGACGACGGTGGTGTGTAAACGTTGCCGTTTCCTTGTACAACCCTGCGGACTACCACCTATATCACCACAGCGTGACCCTCCGCCGCGCTGGTAGCTAGCCCCACTCGTGGCTCAGGTGGTAGTGTTGTCGCTTATCACCAAGTCATCCCGGGATTCCCGATGGGGCCAGAGAATTTGTAGCTTTTCACATTAATGTCCCAGTTCATATAGCTGTGACTACTGAAAAGCAAACCTTCCTTCCTCTATCCAGCTCCTCCTAGTATCAATAACTCTATTACTAACCCCTCTACGTGGGCCAAGTTGTTGGTAAAGTCAGCTAACCGGCCCACCTACTAAGGACCTACCACCCAACTCTATACTTCAATAGCACGCTACACTTCCCATATACAAATACAATAACAAAAAAGGTAGCCAAGTTGAATCGTCTCTGATATGAAATGTGATCAACTCGCTAGCCACAGCGCCTGCAGATTTTGTATATGTGAGAATTTGATAGTAATTATTCAGAAAAATAATAAAAAATGACCAAGTACTAGCCGCATATTCCATTGTAAAAAGGAGTCTATTTGTTGGGGACTTTGTCGTTTATATACATACCATACTACGACGAAATTTATTTTCTCACCCCACAACGACACGAATGCGTAAACAAAAACGTAAACTACTGTCTGAACCGAATTTTACCCCATGAATTTAAATTCTCTACGTGGGGAAGTTTTGTCTTTTCCAACCTTTCTTGGAATTTATTGTTTTATTCTCAATATTTCATCCTGAAAGATTTTAAACCAGCACACAATTATGGAAAGCTCAATCAAAAAGTTGATTTCACATTCTTTGTTGAATATGTTTTCTTTCAAATACTTCATCCGAGTCGATAGCATATGTCTGAATTGATATACCAGGTAGCACAATTTGGATGATGGAGTGACAAAATCCAAACCTCGAGGGTGCATCTAACTCTCAAACACGGTGCGTGACCCGGGACTTTAATCAATGGGGACAACAGATCAGCTCTTTTGCATCTGAATTGGAAATTCCAAAAACTTCATGAATTCCTCTGGATAGAATATAGTACTCTACTCTTGTCTGTAGAAACAGCAATGAGATTTTATTATCTATTATGTACCTGTGTAATATATATTGAAGTTAGGGAATAATTAAATCGCAATGAAAAATAAATAATCCCACTTCCTGCTAACCAAGAGTTTCCAGTCATTCCCTGAATAACAGAAAAATGTGTAGTCTGCATTTCTTAACTATATGAGTAAACGATGTGTTACATAAAAGTAAACGATCTATTTCAATTGCTTAAAAATTAAAAGATCTGGAATTTTAGGAATTATGTTCATACAAATTTTTAAAATTATTCCTATAGACGAATAATGAGATTTTTCGAGCTACTTTGATGTAACATTCCTTAATCATCATTGCTGAATATACATCATAATAGACTTAGGAGTTCTCTAATGACTTTGTCGTTGAAGTCCTAAAGCCCCACAAAAAAACGACTTAGGATTGGGTAGTATGTGAAAATCCATATAATATATATAAAATTGTTATTGTTTAAATCTCTTCAAATGACCTTCTCTAAACATATTTTCATTTTTTTCTCAAAATCTCACCAGGAGGATCCTTCAACCATCATTTGCATTTTAATGAATGTCAATTTCAATTAAAGGTTATTATTTTGAGTTTTATAAGGCGACACTAAATTTAATTTTCAAACCAACTAATACGTTCTTGAACAAAAAACTACGTATGTTAGTTACATAATCCACACAACACCTCAGAGCAGTTATGAATAGGGCCAATTTCACGAGACTTTAAACTCAAAATTATTTTTATCTAATTTATTATATACTTATTATTACTTTAACTTTTTAATAGAAAATACTCTTGATTAGTAATTTAGGAAATCGTCAATCATTAAATACTTCTAACAATTATGTACTCGTCTTCTCTTTTGCTGGTTTCTTTTTCTTGTTTCCTCTTCTTGGCTGGTGTCCAACATCCCTTTTTTCCGCAGGGTACCCTTGGGCCATTGCATCAGCAGAATATAAAGTTAAGACGGGCCAGGCTCCGTGGCAGTGATTGATGGCGCGTTCTCAAATACCCGGCGATTAGGGTTTCTCGCGTTCTCCGCTGGTCGATGCTACCGATAAGGAAGCAAATTACCTTCGAGAACAACGCACAAAATACATCACGGTATTCACCTGCCAAAGGTTGCGTGATCACGGAACGGGAAATACGGAAACTTCACGCTGTCAACTGCTTTCCCTACCTTATAGATTACATTTTAAAAATATCCGTAAATCTAGATGCATGCATTTATTGAACACATACTCTTTCCGATATCCTATGCTCTTTAAAAATGTTTACTTTTATTAAATTTCTCAATAGGTAAACATGGAAGCTGGATGAAAAGAAAGCTGTCGTCAGTTTCAACGGTTCCACAAATAAGTATGACAGACATGTTTAAGTTGATCTGTTGAGGAGATAGTGGTGATCCTTGAGGAACTTCGGCTCGAATATACTTTTGATTGGATAATGCTGAAATAATTTGTACAGAGAATTGAACTATCAGCGAGGTAGCTGGTAATAAGTGAAGAAACGTATTTGAATGTGCTGATTTGCTTCAATTTGTAAAGAAGATCCTCGGGGTATATTCTGTGAAAAGTGCACCATCGATGAATACTGCTGGCGAGCATTTACCACTTTTAATTAACCTCTATTATTTACCGCAATTAACTTTTACCACTTTTTTTAGTGGCATGATATGTAAAGTATACTTTATTGCATATACGTCAAAATTTGATGTAACGATAAGTGATGTGATTATCGAATTCGTAGCGGCGTTTATTGGATTATTTTGGATATTTGATGAAAAATATTAAAGACAGGAACTTGAATTTAGACCAGATGTTGCTTATCTATTGCAGACACGTTGCTGTGATCATACAAATGAAGAAAAAATGTTGAAACTCAATACGAATATTGAAATTATGATTTTGAAGAGATGAGATAGAGAGAAATGTGTTTCTTCGAAACAGTTAAAAATGACACGAAATTATAAGAACGTTTGAACCACATCACAACACCAGAAACTCCCGTAAGAAGCCGGGCAGAGTCAGTTAGTTAAAGGTGAATAAATAACCATAAGTTACTCTCATATTTTTAAAATAAATATTTAAAAACTTGTTTATGTATTTAATTAATTAAACTTAACGACTTTTATCTTAGACAATGTCTTATTTTTTTGACAATTTCTTACAACGTTTCGACTCTTGTTCGAGTCTTCGTCAGTCTCAAGCGACATTCACAACTTTGTTATAACATAGTTACATGACAAAAATATATAACTGTATTAAGTAATAATTTACAAAAAAATATAATAAGCATTCATAAACACGAAGAGATACAGAGAAATGTTCATCATCATCTCCGACCTCTCCTGTATGTTGTCAATATTATCTCAACACATACAATTTTCTCACACTTAGTGTGTTTTAGTAATATAAAGAAAATAAGATGGTTATTACAGCCGAATACATTTTCTTACATTGTTCTCTGACTGAGCATAACGTAAATATTTTAAAGACATTTTATATACAATTAATTTCTATATTAAAACGTTTGTTAATAAAATGTAGTTAATATGTAAAATATGTCAGATAATAATAATTGACGAAAATAATTCAACCGTATGTAAACATTTACATGGAACCAGATGGCACGAAATGATTGAATTCAACCGTGAATGTGTTATGAAATAAGTTATATTAATTTCTCGAAATAAATTAAACAATTTTACCATTTTAAACAATCACATAAAATCAAGATTCTGACGCCGAATCATAATCAAGTGGTAGGACGAGATCATAGTGTACTGAATTTCTCTAATACCAATCCGGATTCTGCACAGATTTGAGGACAAACGCGGATAAAACCGTTAAAAGCTTAGTGATTACTTTTGTGAACATGCTTACTCATTATAAGATGATGGACAAAGTCCAAGAAATTATCGAAGAGGGAAATAAAATTATATTCATTTTTCTGTTTGTATGTGCTTGGATAACATTTCTAAATTAGCATTTCCTCATGCGAGACACGAGTACAACCATAAGACTTCATATCTGCAATCTCTTACAATGATACGTCCATTTTAATTACTTACGTCTACGAAAACCGCAATGAGACTTCTAGGAAGGGAAGAAAATCATCAACAATCAAAGCTGTCACTAAAAAAATGTTACCAAAAAAGTCTCGTGACCCGTCACCCAGAATCGAGGAAAGATGATAATGAAATAAATCCCATAGTTACAAAGAAGAAAAGAGATGGAATCAAATGTCCAATTCGCATCATAAATAGAGAAGAGGAACACAGGGGAGAGTCCTAAATTTATGAATGAACGGCGTCAGAGAAACGATTAATCTGTGAGAAGCGTCGCTAAAAAGTTAAGATGATTCTGAAGATTAACGAGAATCATGAGCTCGCGACTCGGAATGGGATTGTAGGAACGAAAGGGAAGACAGCATGACGAATTGTTGGTGAGGAAACGGAATAACAGACTGTGTTGGAGATAAAAGAGAAACGGTTGAAACACATAGGCAGCAAAGGAAGGGATATCGAAAGCGTTTGGGGAAAGGGAACCACGCCGTGACTCCAAACTTCTTGTAGAGGTAGCATTAGCCTCTGAGGGTCGACCAATGAATGGCGGCCTCTCTCACCTGCTTGCCGCTTCAAGCTGTCTATTGATTGTGACTCTCGCCGTCTCCTCTTCGACCATTCCGGAATTCCGAGGAAGGCAGAGAGAAAGAGTCACAGCTTCCCTCTTTCTCCGCCGAGCGCTCCGGAATGCGGTAATGGTCTCCTGGAACATCATGCATTATCTATGATTCTGTGGGGGAAAAGCGACTAAGGCCTAGAGAGAGAATCCCTTAAATTACACATGCGATCAAACATGTACTCGTAATATATTTAACGGAGTTTCTGCACATGTTTAGGTATTCCAATGGTCTTTCCCGTATCATCACGAATAATTAAATCTTTTTTCTGACTAGAACATCCAAAACAGGTCCCTGAATTATTCTTCAAGCACTTATATAATGATGAAGTGTAATTTTGGAATTTTAAAATTATTTAAATAAACAAATTTTCAACAAATTATCTTTTTATATTTTTTATACCCATTTATAACTTTTATGAATTATATTTTACTGTATTTTTGACATAGTGGGTACTGAGAGTATCTGACGTATGCTTGAACGTATTTTTTAGACACGATTTTTGCTGAAAAGAATGCGACCGAAATCAAAACGTGGTAGAAAAGTTATTTGAATAACTAATAGTTTTTAGTCCTCCGAATGAGGTTCATATTGTTCTACATCCAACGATTATTAAATTTGAATACTGGTATAACACGAGGATATTACGATCGTACAGAAAGGAAAGATAAATTTAATTGTAACATACAAAAAATGGAAGTAGTATTTATTTGCATAATAATCATCAATCACAAAATTGTATTTGTTGTTTTTGTGTTATATTAATGAAACGTCCACAAATTAAAGCTTTAGAACAAATGAAATATGGATTATTCTTGATGATATTTTAAATATTTATCTTTGAATGTGTTACATAAAAATTCCTCCTAGGGATCTTTTTTTATTTCTATATCATAATAACCTAGTGGGGGGAGGGGTCGTTGACAGAGTTTTTCCACTTTCGAAGGCAGGATGCCCTTCCTGAGCTCAAACCTTCTGGGAAATTCGGTGGTGAGAGAACTGAGGAAATATAGAAGCGCGCAATATCCTTACCTCGTCAATTTAGGTAATACTCTGATTCTACACTGGATGGACCGAGGAGCCCCGGAAATCTCAGCTGGAAAGACATCTCGGTATGTTCCGGAAGGGCAGACGAATTTTCCTCCGTTGATATTTTTCTTTACGACTGTTCTAGGAAACAGCCAAATTATCACAGTTAACTCAGCTATCAAACATTGATGAAAATAGTATATGGTATTCTCTCCTTAGTCCATAAGTGGAGAAAATTTGGAAATGTGAAGTCTACATCGCAAGTCATTGTAAAATTAACAAAAGGGGGAAGGTGACGAATAACGTTATATACAAACTAAGAATGGCTGTCCTCCACCCACCCACTTTATTGATTCCTCTTGACCAAGCTTGTATTCTTATTTGAGGATATTCTGAATGACCAGGATAAAGACGCTGCTGATACAGAAATAAGTTAATGGCAAAAATTCACACGTGAGACTGATCCTTTTTGGAGCACATTATGTTGGAAGTCATAAATATCCTAAAAACACGTCGCCAGCGAAAACATTACGAAACTAAAATCCATTTGTTGAAAAAGGATGAAAATGAATCACTTAATCAAGAAAACTTTCAAGTTGTCGAAGATTTAGCTAAGAAAGTCGATTTCGATGCAAGAATCATAGTAAAATGTAAGAGTCCCTGAGCCTATTGATTGTATATAAAATCTTTCGTTTACCTTGTTCCGATGATAATTAAACCCGGGGTACCAAATAAGGGAAGCAGAAGGCAAGATCTAATGCAAGTATCATTCTGCGAGCTAATAATACTCAATAGTAAACTAAGAACGAAAATGTTTGCCTGCAATATCGTAACAAAATGCATACAATTTTTTATTTATCAAACGGTGAAAAGTTCTCATAAGTATAAAATCCACGGAGAACAAGATTATACAAGAGAGGCCTTTGTAGGGGAACTCCAACTAGTATTAAAAAAGTGCAACCAAATCCTCCTGAAATTAAGGCACGAAATATGAAACAATCGGATTTGTTTATATTAATTTTATATACATATGGGTACTGACCTAGACCGTGAATGACGACGTTATAGTCAGTTTGTAGTGTTTACTTTGTACATGAGGGGATAAATAAATATATACTTGATGTAAATTTGCAGGAGAAGCTATTTTCAGAGTGATTTTCGAACCACACAAGCATTATTCTCCGATAAATGAGGGGGAAATGACAAAAATGGCCATTTTCATCTTAATAAAGGCTTTGCACCTGCGGATAAATACATTTATTAGTGAGTAACAGAGTGTACAAAATACACTTCAAGTTATTATATTCAAGTTCAGAGAACATGTCAATTCACAATAAAAATTCAATTACAATATACAGCAACCCAATTAGTTATATGATACACTAATATGTTCCACAAATAAAATACTGAGTACAGCGATGGATGATTTACAAATTCACCTTGATAAACTGGCTGTCTGGGCAGACAAGTGGCATATATCTAAAAATCAGGTTAAAATACTCACTCTCATGCGTTCTTCCACACCTTTACCCTTCAAATACCAAAATAATGAAATACATTGGCTTCATTCATTTAAACCAGTAAAATATCTTGTAATTGTTATGGATAGACGATTAACATGCAAATATAACATAAACCATCGAATCTCACTGGCAACAAAACGTTTCACCAACTTAACCCTCTTAAAACGTGGTTCTTCCTTAGAGCTCCGTCCAGCACTTCACATCTATAAAACAATGATCAGACCGATTTTATACTACGTAGGTCCAATCTGGGGTTCCACAGCAAAATCTCACATTAGAAAAATGCAAACCATTCAAAACAAACTATTAAGGAGCATAACCATGGCGCCTTGCTCCATTCCGAACACTGAAATTCACTAAGTATTCCACCAATAAACATACATTTTCTGCAATCTGCAACATGCTTTTACAGCAAAATAGGTAAAATATCCCTTGCTCAACACTTCAAACTTGGCAAACAAGAGCTTCCCACAAGCAGAAGAAAACAAAACCTTCTCAGGCAATTTTTCGATACTCAATAACCATGCTGGAAGTCGCTTGCGCAACAATATTAACATTATTGGAATCATACAACAGTAATTGTATTAACAATCATTTGTAATCTTGTTATATTGTACTCCAAATCACAAATGTAATGGATTTCCACGACAACCAAATATTATTACATGCATTGTTGGATAAATGAAAAAACAATTGATAAGCTTTAAATACATTTTTATGTATTATTCACACTATTAGTTTATTTTTACATTTCCGGTTGTTCTAGAATAAAGAGTTAAGAATTGCGTAGTTTATTATTTTTATCAAAATTCGTAATGTATTACATTACTTTTTAAGCTCTATGTCGATTATACTCATCTGTCCCAATACTTTTCACTTTCCCGTCTGATATAATACATATGCCTTGTTTTGGCCATTCCGTTATTTTAATTCCGTGCAACATTACTCCTAAAATTCTGATTTCATATCTACAATATTGTCTCAACTTGTAAAATTACGATATTGCATCATTGCTTTTCTCATATTGTGGAAAAAATTTTGCTTGCGTAAGAAAATACTGAAAGACATAGGATCAAATGATCTCGAATAAAGTCTGTAATGGAATATTTTCACGCTGAGATTTACAGTTCGAAGGTGTATACTTAATGCGAATGCATATAGCATACAATACCCAGCCCGATACCAGCATACACCCCCCAGGGGACTTACATCTAGTAAGTACGTGTTTGGCGAACACGGGGCCCCGAGCTGAGTCTGGCATTACTTCCACTTACTTGTGCTATGCTCCTTCCTTTCTCTTTTCTGACCTCCCTTGGTCACCTCTTGTTCTTTTCGATCCCGACGCTATTAGGGCTAGGGTATCTTTCATTTTCCTCTTTTCTCTTCTTCTTCTTTTTATTTATGTTTTTAGTAAAGTCTTGAGATATGTTGGGATTTGAGTTTTGAGTTGTAATTCAGGAGGGTTTTTAGTGGGTATGGCTGAGTCATTTGGCGAGTCCCACACGCGGGGAGAGTCATGTTGGCTCTCCCTAGTGCGTAACTGCATTTTCCCTACCTGTACAAGTTTTAAGGGCTCTAATGACCTCTATGATGACAAGCCCTAAAGCCCCACAACAACAAAAACAGCATACAACATTCAGCCCCATAATATACCTTTGTTTTTTATCGGTAATTTTCCTGTGAATCACATCAACCATTTGTTATCATTAAGTGTATAATGGAATTATTGAAATTTCTCATGAGACCTCACGCACTATTAATTACGAAAATAACAATTTCACCACTTCTCACACTTTGAGTAAATCCAGATACGGAATTAGTTGGCATTAGTTTCGCAAAGAGAGTTGGACAAAAGAAATGGCACGAAATGAAAATCGTTAAATTGGGAAACAATTTCTCACAAGTGCAGAAATTGTTTATACATTGTCGGAAAAATTGTTGTATTATTGCTACATATTCTGAAATTATTGTACTAAATTAATGCTTATCGAAAATGTAATACTGTTTTATATTTAATTTCCCTGTGCACAGTAATAATCATGCAATTAATTTTGTTACGAATTATTATACAATTATAATAACAAATTTTACTACCTAAATTTCAAATGCCAAATATAAATTACGAGTTTCAAGAGGTTTCATGTACTCCATTGGATAATATATTTATTAGTAGTTTTTGTGACTTCAAGTAAGGGTTTCGAAATAAAAATTGATCAGTGTCTAGAATCCTGCATTCATTACATTTTTTCAGTACTTTTCAAAACTTTCTAACGTTTTCAATAATTTCGTATAAATGTAAAGCTTTTAAGCATTTAACAATTATATTTTTGAGAATGCAGTGTAATTCTTTTTAATCTCAATTCGTTTTGAGAAAAGTAAGGTAAACATTATTTTAATATATTATGCCTTACACTAATATTTCCTTTAAGTAACAATTGAATACATTATCAACTTCAAGGTTTACACCTAGAATTACAGAGTGTGACTCATGACCTTCAGGATTTCAGAATTTAAAACCAATTTATATTAATTTCATGGTTTCAAATGGTAGCTTTTAAATACTGCAACTTCTCAATTGACGGCGCTTTATTACAACTTTTATTCGCTCATTAAGATTCTTACTCCGTAAATTTGTGACGCAACCGTTGAGACAACTCACTGTTCTAAAGTATAAACGCTGGTTTCGCCACGTCATGTAATATCGCGTGCTCATGAGAACTATATTCATAAGCAGCTGGCCTAACGAGAGACGTGAACCTCAGAGTCAAATTGTCATTCTCCTTCTAAGAGTACCGTTGTGACTCACAATTACGCCGGAGCTTTTGCTCAACCGATGTGCCGTTGTAGGAGTGCGGCTCATGCAACACGCATGGTGGAAGAGATAGCGAACGTAGGATCGTAGTGTTGAGGGGGCAGGGAGCGGGGAACACACTTTACGAACGTCTGAGAAGGAAATGGACTTGTCACGTTGCGTTAGGATTGCAAATGACTCGGATTCTTCCTGACGAGCACGATATAGTTCTGACGGAACATGAAAAAGCGAAAGAGGAGAAACTCGTGATGTGTGCGTCTCTATTCAAGCAATCTGTCATCAATCACTACTGGGTGTAAATTTCGCCAACTAGTTTTGTTTTCTGTGCATGAGTGAGCAGTAAGTTTCCTACGTATTGCTCAATCACAGACAAATTCTAGTTTTGTAAAATATACATTTGTTTCAGTTTCAGTCAATAACAATTTACATTCTAACATCTTGCTCCTACAAAGAAAAAAAGATATACACATGTATATGATCTTGCAAATTCTTTGACCCATAATACTGACATCTCAATAAAGGAGAAACATTAGCGATCGTACAAGAATTCAACTGAACGAGTTACGAAACTCAGGAATGTGGAAAAAGTGACCATTCGACCCATAGTTTTGTTTCGTAAATCCACAAATCATCGCTAAATATTAGGAACTTCTAAAATATGAATAATCTTCAGCACGTATCAAACAGTAAAAAAGTTTATGTAAATAACTTGATTGAAATTAACAGTGTCCGTTCAATAATTGAGACGACCTTCCTGATGTTTTACAAACACATAATAATAATTTGTCATTAAAAAAATCTGAAAAAATCTTTCAAAAACTGTAGTTACAATTTACGCAGTGTACTAACGTAAGTAATAACACTAGAAACGTAGTTGATCAATGTTAAAAATTAAAAAAAATAACTATATGGACGCTTGTTATAAACGACAAAAGGTATTCCTGTTACGTTACTGAACCAGCATTTTATTTGTACATCAATTTGAAAGAAAAATGCTGTAAACTTAACATTGTAGAAACTTAAAACGACACAATGCAAATGTCTAAAATAAACTTAAAATTTCAAAAAACGTAGCGATTGAAATACACCAAATTTGTAGACCAGAAAAAGTACAAAACTGTTCCCATGAGGAGTAGTCCTGAAACTTCAAGTTGTCTTTTTATGCCTGTATAAGTGTTTTAAAATAACCGTTATAGTAATATATCATGTGTTGCCAGTGGCTTCCAATTGTGTCTTGTACCATTCTACTCCTTCAATATTTCCAAATAAACTAATACAAAAAAACTTAGAGAAGAATTATACTTGCTCAGCTCTCTTTCTACGCATCACAATTTATTAAGCACACTTAAAATCTCTTTAACTGAACAATTTAAATTAGAAATATAAATAAATTGGTGTGTACGTTTTACTTTAAAGTTGTTTTGATACATCATTGTTGTATCAAAGTGTATGACAAAACTGACTTTGAGAGAATTTATAAATTTTGAAATGATAGATAGAATGAAATCCAATTATGAAACATGGAATCGTAGACTTTGCTATCAAAAGACTGGTTTTGTTTGATGAATGTGAATGATGAGCATTATACCTGTTCTGGCGTATTAAACTGATCACAACTATAATATCGACAAGAGAAGAAGAGTGAGAAGGTGAAAGTGCGTGAACGTAGGTGGTGGGGTGGGGGCAGTGGAGGGGAAAGCGATCAGAGAGACGCCTTGGGCGACAGACGTGGTGGCAATGAGGGATGCGTGAGGAAGCCGTACAAATCTCACAGGGTACGAGCAAATCACCTCGGGGAGGCGAGGAAGAGGGCCTCGATGAATTCATGAATGGCTAATCCTGTAATCTGCGTGGCAGTGATTGCCGCACTCCCTTTACGCGCCGCCACCGCCATCATTGCCCGCTAGTATGGCTCATGTCGCACATCTGGTCTCGTGGTAGTCGTAGTAGACCATGACATCTTCAATGATTCGTCTGTTCGGAAATCTTCAAAGTTGCTGTAGATATTTTTACGCAAATAAATCGAACTTAACGCATAATAGATTAGTCAGGTTGATCGATGATATAGAAACGCAAAATACGGCAGAATATTTACCTTTCTTGTTAGCCTACTGCGAATGCCATTTAAATGTTTCACTCCTTTCAATGATAAATTTTCAGGTCTTAAGAAAACAATTAGAATTATATATGCTTTCCCTATGTTAAATATTCAATACGATGGATTTCTCGAAATCACTTAATATTTCGTAATTTTAAGAAACAGCTATTGGCTAATTTACGATATTTCGATGCATACAAATTGGACAATTGAATCAATTATGCTCTGAAAGCAAGGGAGTGAAAATAACTTTTTCATAAAAGCGTATTCTTTGGATAATGAAACACGAATGTCAAAATTGTCTCATTCCTGACTCTCCAAACATACTTAATAAAACAGTCAAAATATGTAGTACAGAACATTCTCATTTGGTTTTCTTAAACAATGTTCGAAGGAGTTATGGAAAGGAACCAAATTGATTTCATTTATTCGCAAGTATGTCAAAGGAAAAGAAGAACTACATAGGCGTTCGTCAAAACTAAATTAATCAATTCAATAAGACGATTCCTCCTAATCACAAGATCGTCGAGATTTCGATATCCGTGGGCACATTATGTTGAAACTATGTGAAGAACTTAGGGAACAGAAAGGATTGAAATTATCTCAAGGAAACACTAAGGGATTAGATTTTGAAAATAATAATAGAAAACGCCGAAACCTTTTACTAAAACAGGGAGGGAAAAGCATCAAAATTGAACGTAACAGCAAATATTGGATGATGGATTAAACTTTCGGGAACACATAAAATACATAATAGAAAAAGCAAAAGAAATGCATTACAGAGTACAACGGGAGGGATACAGTCATAAAAATCTTCCACAAGAGTCAATCAAGTTATATAAAGGAAGAATCAGGTCGCCAGCAGGTTATGCGGCAAGTACGGGGGTGGGGGAAACTCACTAACATACATGCAGAAAGACTTTTACATTCCAAACATACATGTTTAGTTCGGCATAGCGGCTGCTACAATGCTACCGCGACAGTCAGTATAGAGGTGATCCTATGAGAGAAGTCTATAAATATGTTACTACAATTAACGTCCATTATATAATCTAATTAAGTAAAGCGAGACTTACGACTTTTATGGACGAACAGAATATATTATGTAATAAAAACTCACAACGTTTTACAAAATGTATACTTTTCGTCCATAAAGGTCGTATATCTTTAAATGGATTCTATATACATTTATTTACATACAATTATGTTACATTATTGTATACATTTGCTGAGATAAATTGATGACAAGAGAATAACTAAGGATGAGAAAGGAGCAAGAGGATCATTAATATACGCATGGCAAATACTATGGAGTAATGGAACGGCGGGACCTCCAGTTTTTGCATACATGAAGGGTGAGACATATGCTTTTAGGAACAAGAAGTTGTGCAGACTGGAACGGTAAATGATGAAGATGCTGACTGGATGCGGAAATTTTGCCATGTATTTGACAAAGATAAGAAAGACTGAAAGAATAATACATTTACGGGAAAGGACAAGAAGGTAAAAGTTACGTTTTATGGAACTTAATATTGAGACAGCAGAAAGAAGGGCCGAGGCGGTTGATAAATGAGGGGAGGTCGTGACTTGGGAAATTGACTTCGGGATGGGACTTCGTACGATTGTAGTACTCCTAAGTGCAGTGTGGCGAGTGACCGGGAAAAGCCAGGGAATTTTATGTTTCTGGAGAAGTCAGAGAAAAGTCGGGGAATTTGCTCACTGCCCGCGGAAAAAAATTATAAACCATAACAACGATTGTTGAATAAAAAAATACACCTCAAAGTCTATTCTTCGATTAGATTTAACGTGACTTACTCAACCCAATAACCCTTTCGTGAGTTTATTTCATGGAATGGTGGAAGCGCTGCCTGACTAATAGCGAAAGTAGCCGGTATCTAACTTCTTGTTTAGCGCCATTGCGACGAAGCGACAGCGAGACGGTTCCAATTTGAGGTTGGTGCGGTAACTGTTTCGTTGCAACGTTCCACATTTTGAACGAAACACTTACCGTTCAGTTTTAAAGAAACAGTTCCAGAGGCAGTTACAGTTGACCCACTTCTAGACGTGATAGAATTAGTAGGACTATTGATGCTACTTGCGAGTAGGGTTACCATCCGTCCGGGGTTTCCAGGATTTGTCCCAGTTTCAAGGGTGTCAGGGAAGCGTCCGAGCGAGTTTTTCTTCTCCGTTAGGGTTTTTAAACAATCTGTACGTCGTAGACTGACTGTCGCGATCATTCGAAAGTTTCACATGCCATTGCGAACGCGACGCGTATTATTACGTAAGTTACAATTACTCCATTATGGTGCAATTGTATTACACTTTAGTTCTTTGTTGTTGTTTTTTCTGTGAAAAATAAAATTGGAATTTCAGTTCTTGAATTGAACTTATTTCTTGGTTTTCATTTTCTTCCTATTGAATTCATATTGAGAAGTATCTATTGAATTCTGTTTAAAAGCCACTGTCTTACTGTGAACGCAAGTCTTTATTTATTATTCTAAATGGTACGTAACAACAAGTTAAATTTATCATTACGAAGTATAGAAATCATATTTCATAGTAACGTCCTGGTTATAGCTCTAAAATCTAGTTTTCAGTCTCTTTGTTCCAGATTTGAGATTTTGTTGATAATAACCCTACTTCTAAGGGCTATTGGAGCGTGGAACACTGGTCGGCGACCCCAATCCTATAACTTTTTCCCTCCTCTTAGTAGACATGTTCCACTGCCAGCAAATGTCATGATTGCATCGTAACTTAGATGACTCTGAAGTTCTGGGAGAACGTTACACGTCTATTATTGTACTCTGCATAGCGAAAGATTAGAAATGCGATAGTAGTAACGAGATGGGGTGAAAGCGTGGCATTGTCATATGTCTGCTGCGCGGGGTTAAGTTCGCGTAGATCCTCCCATTTAGCCTAGAACCACAGATTCGTTCTCAAACTCCTTCAACGTCGTTTCAATGATAGCAGAGATAAAGGCTGTTTAAATCAGTCTTTTGTCGGTCTAATGCCAAGCTTTGTTTCGTTTATATTTCTGATAAGTGTGCTAATTTTTATTTTTTATAATAACAACGCTGTACTATTGAAGAATGATTCATGAATTATTGATAATTTCCTTTTATGAAATTACTTTATTTTTATAAGATTTTACCTGCAAGAATGTTAGTTTCTCAATTGTTAAATAAATATTGCGTTCATGTTCATGTTGAGTGATCATAGTCAGGGAAAATTAATTCATTGGTCAGGTAAAGTCAGGGAATTTTGAGATCAAGAATCACTAGCCACCCTTTGAGTGTCATCGACTGTCAAAGTAAGAATGCGCAATTGCCAGCCAATTCCGAGAAAAAATATCTCAAGGTTTTCATCTCAATTTATGTAGCAGTACACTTCATAGTACTAGCGCAGTAGCATAATCGATTTCTTAAAAGTTACTTTTAATTACCAAAGATTCCTAGAAGAACATAACTGATCTTGCAGAATCTTCTGTTTCTGCAAGAAGCAAGTAGATGGGCGAAGACATTTACTAAAATACAATAGAGATGCTGTCTGGAAGAAAATTCATGTGTTTTATTATTAAAATATTTCATGTGTTTTATTATTAATAACTCATTTATTATTAAAAATTAAAGTAATACTTTTATTTATAATGTTATAAAATAATTACTTTTAATGAAATAATTAATTTTATTTTAAAAACTTTTCTAATAAATCCCTCAAGGGGAACAGAAACCCCAGCTATTTGAGTGATGGACAAACCTTCTACCGATTACCCTATTGCTACGTTGATAAAAACAGTTAAATATTTAATATATAAATTAAGATGAAAACTTTGAGAACTTTTTTTTCTTAGAACTGGCTGGTTATAGTGCTTTCTTACTTTGACAACCGATGCTCCATAGGGGATACTACAATCCTTCTAGTCCCACCCTGAAGTCAGTGTCCCAAGTCGCGACATCCCCTTGTCAGACGTAACATCAACAAAAGCTAGATACAACATATTTCAGGAAATCGCCAGTAGAATGTGCATAGTGAAATTAATATGAACTAATAGGGCGTAACAGAAAAGATGGGAACTGGCATAAAAATGCTATACGAGAAAAAAAAGACAGAGAATTTAACCTTTTATGTGTATGATGACTATGTAGGAAATAATCACTGAGAGGTATGAATCTCTGAGGAAAGATTCAAAATATATTTAACATACTACCGATGTCCAGTGAAGAGAGAAATTTAAGCAAAAATGATCTTTCAAAGCATTTCCTCTTATTCTTTTACTAACCAGCATAATAGTTTTGTTTCTCCTCTTAGTTATCTCTTTGTCTACGATATGGGCCAACTCAAGCTTTGGATGTACCCACGTGAAACAGTACCCGTGGATTTAATCAAGCTTGTGTGAACTACCCCATTGTGACTTCTAACCTAATAAAATTGGAAACCTCTGCAAATCTACCGCTACTATTTAAATTATTTATATTCGTCCCTTCTCTGGAAAGAAAAAGAACTCGCCAACTTCTATTGCAGCATTTCTTTCCACACTTCTATTGCCTACCCCCTTAAAGTGCTGATCTTTCCGCCATTCCTGCCATTAAAACTTTTATGTGCAGTCTCTCACAATCCAATCCTTCTGTTCTTTCACATTAATCCGAGTTTCCGTTATCGCGTCTTTCGCTTCCATTCCTTCCACCTCTATCTCCCTCCCATGCTTCCGGTCTCCGCTAGCACCACCCTTTCCTTAGCGTGCTTTCCGTTGAGCTGGGAAAGTTGGAGTTCTGCGGTGGAGGAGCGTGTAAGCAGCACCTGGTGTGCCGCGCCAACCCCGCCGCCTGCCACCGATGCTCTGCCACCCCCGCTGCTTTCACCGGTGCCGTCGCCGCGCGTCCGTCGAGCAACTCTGCGATCAATACCAGGTCACATGAATATTTTATTAATCTCGCTCCAACATGGCAGCATCGACCGCCCGTGAGGACTGGAGGAGGACAGCCGTCTGTGAGCCGCTGGCTGCTGGGCTCAGAGTTCATCCGCTCTCCAAAACACGTTTCCTTTTCCTCTTCCGGATTTCACAATACCTCATCTCCGACTTCAGGGATAACTTTAATTTCATTCCACCAATTTTTTATTGACTTTCGAAATTTCTTCTCACGTTCAGTTTATTCCGTTACACTTAATTATTTTATGATCGATATATTTTACATACAGAAGCCAGAAGTCACCCTCGGACAAGTAATGTAAAATTAATTGTTTAAAAATAATTCAGCAGAAATAACAAGCATATTTTGTTAAGTTTTCCATGTACAAATTAAACAAGAAATATATATCCTGTAATATTTTTCCTTATAATTAAGAAATGAAAAGTTACAAGTTATATTTGAAAAAAATGTAACCCACATTTCTTCACTATGTTTGTTCTTATTTCCCCATACAGTAGGTACCGGCAGCAACCTGCTTTTCTCACTATATAAATATATTTCGATGTATAAATATATTTCGTTTCTGTTGAAGGAAGTCTGAATGTCTGCAATTCTTGGATTTGTGAGCGCGCATTTTGGACGTATAAGCGAGTGGGTGAGAAATTTATTTTCCTTTGCGATATTAATTTCGGGAGTGTATTGATGTTCAGGCGTTGAGAAGGGAAATCTCATAAAAATACATGAGAGATAATAACTTTATCTATTAACATAATGTAAATAGAGAAATATACTAAAGCTACTTAATTCAATTTTTGTGATTAACGAAGTACGAAGAATCTTCTCAACTTTCGTTATAGGAAAATGTTCAGTCTTCTATATTTCCCAATTTGGCATTCTTGGAAGTCTAGAGAAGCTTCTGTGGCAAGGATTGATCACGTGCCAATTTCACCTTCGTTCGCAACTACGGCAGGAATGTTCTCAAGTAGGGGAGTAGGGAAGAAGGTAAACCTGTATTGATCCCAGCATTGTGGATGGAAACCCAATTGGATTCTTAGATTGTCCATCAATAAGATAAACAGTTTAATGAGGTTAATAGTTCTTACTTGATCGTAACTCTTTTTTATGTAACATATTGCCAATCAATCAACAGAATTGTGTTGCAAGATGGTGTTTGTGTAGTGGAGACGAGAAATGTATTTTATGTTTCCTTCTTAATGCAAAGATTGTTGCTGGTGTAAATTAGCTGGTGTAATGCGAAAAATAAAAATTATTAACGAGTCACGCTGATGATTAGACTATAACTGAAATATTCACGAAATATAAATATTATTCTTCCATAAAAAGTTTTTAATTCATTAATGTATTTGGTTTTATTAATTCAGAATAACTTCTCTAAGATAGTTATAACATATTAATTTTTAGGCACGTTGACGCTATAATTTCCAGCAATCGTGTCGATAGAAATCAGTAGAAATTGCATTTATTGATGAGAAGTTGCAACAATATTCTTTTAATATGGAATATCATATCTGAATATGTTTTTCTTATACAAACGGTATGGACAGGAAAACGTCAACTTGGACTTCTTCACTGTGAGTGAGTGAAATGTATCCTATCTCCTAACGGAAAAGTCTCGGGGAAATGTAATTTTTTTGTCTTGAAGGAGAGATTGATTCAGGATTCTTGTGACTCGTACTTGGATTCATCGGTCACTGGAAATTACAGTATATTGCAGTGGGAAGAGTAGGTATTGACTATGCTATATTAATGCAAAACTGCTAACTTATATCCTTCAAAGCTGATTTTCCTCGTTAAGAGTCATGGGCAATAGACAAAAACAAGAGAAGAGTATTCTGATGATCATTGAGCCAATGCGAGGATGGGGTGTGAAGATGTTTGGAGTGTTTGCCACCTCACCATGGAGGGTGCACAAGCAGAAACCTTGGGTTCTGATGAGGGTGGAGGCGCTGCGCCGCTGACTGATTACCTCGTTTGCCCGCGTGTGGGATACCGAAGGAGCCCTGAAATGACGAAGCCGATAGAAAGGGGCGAGCGAACGTGGTTGTTCGAATTAGGAAGGGTGCCAGGGAGCTGACCCCAATCTCCCTGGGCTGAGGGTCCGGTCTCGTCACCCTCTCCGCGCTCCAATGAGCAGACCATGTCCACAATTCCACAGAAGAGTTCTATATGTTGGGTGCACATTCCACAAAGTCACTTGATTTACCACAATTCTTACTCACTGGTATTAAGTTTCTAACGGAATTCAAGTGTAAAAAAATATCACTCTGGAATTTGGTTACGATTGCTTTAGAAAAGTTTGAATGTCGGAACATCAGAGTATCTAAGTCAGCAATATTGTGTAAGATACTATTGAAAATATATCATAGATAAGAACAAATATTTCTTAGATGAGCCCGTGACGTATAATGATTGGTTTCATTTTAAAATAGTGTGCCGAAGTTCACATGACATATTTATCAAATACAAATAAATATGTATAATTCACTCATTATTTCCCACAAAAATATTTACTGCATAAAGATTGTAAATTAATAAATAAAAAACCTTTTTGTAAAACAAGCGTTTATTTTTTATTTGTCAGTATAAATAATCTTGCTTAACATGTGTATTTACTACTTACAATACTTTTTAAACAAAACTTTTATTAATATAAGTGAATAGCATAAATTTAATAGCATCCGTGTGATACCTCTCCGATTGTATAAACATCTTTTGGGAGGTGGTCGTAATGATAATATTAGAAGTTCTTTGGCTTTTATAATGAAAAGGCGTAGGTTATGCAATTCGTTATACTTATTTGTTTAGACAATTTCATATAAGAGATTAATTTCATTTCAGGGGTAGCTTTCAGGAAAAAAATCACCGCAAATTTTCTCGAAATGAATTCGTAATTTTAAAACATTTAAACATTTTTTTACTTTATTTAAACATTACAATATTGCATTGTCATCGGATTTATATATGTGTACCAAATTTCATCTCAATCGGTTGGGGGGAACTGGTTTAAAATTAAGTTGTCAGATTTGGCCCAAATGCACTAATTAGCTATCTTTCTAACTGGTTAAGTTAACTTGAGAAAAGGAAATTGTATCTTCATAACACAAGAAACAACAATAGAAATGACTGCGAATCAGGTTCTGAAATTATGAGAAAAGGCATAGAAATAATTCTTTTTCACTGATGACATATGTCGTATTGTACGGTGTATACGCGATATAGAACAACAAGGAATGACGTACTTCACCAATGCGTTGACACATGTGGCAAATTACGATTAGAAATATCTGCGACAGAAACTACAACATTTTGGTTTTGGACTAAAAATACGAAGAGACGAAATTAAATCATTAAACTAATGAGGAAATCGATAAAAATTAAAAAGAGTAGAATATCTAATTAATAATAGATTAGTATTTAAAGCATAGGATATGTGACAAAGCGACGAAAATCTACTACAGCCTTATGATGGCAGGGGTGACGAAACCTAACATTAACCTCGAGAACTTTAGAAAATATCTATTTGAATTTCATTTTCCTTAAAAATGTATACTCGAAGTAATGCGCAGAATGAGTATATGTAGAAAAGTTCAAGAATACACTTTGAAATGCAAAGTGAATAAGTGATATGAAAAAATACACCAACGATTTTTCAAGCATTTTTGTAAAATTATCAATGGAGAGGCAATATTTTTCTAACTTTTTTAGTCTTCAGATTTCTTTATCATCGTTTCAAGTAACACAAATATGTATAAGTGCTTAGTCTTGTCAATTAGCATTTGTTAATGTGTGTACATACAAATATTTATTTAAAAAATGAAAAATGTTTATTTAATTCACGGAATGTGTTTTTTCAATTTTATTAAATTAATTCTACTTCCTTCAAATCGTTCTTTCTCGCATTCAATAGACTCTTCCACTAGTCGTCTTCGTTTGCTTGTAGTCCGGTTATAGAAATCTCTTAGATTGCGGTGAACCTCACCGCTAGGTAACAGATTAAACATGTTACGTCGAATGAAAATGGGAGACGAGACCGGGGATCGAACCCGGGACCTTGAGCTTTGCGCGCTCATGCGCCTACCGACTGCGCCATCCCGCTCGCTACCCGTGCCCGTCTACCATTCTCATTCAACTTGTGAAACCCAAAGACC
>NNCF01128631.1:40768-73401 GCA_002313205.1 Laupala kohalensis | reverse complement strand
CCACCTCAGAGGTCTTTGGGTTTCACAAGTTGAATGAGAATGGTAGACGGGCACGGGTAGCGAGCGGGATGGCGCAGTCGGTAGGCGCATGAGCGCGCAAAGCTCAAGGTCCCGGGTTCGATCCCCGGTCTCGTCTCCCATTTTCATTCGACGTAACATGTTTAATTGTAGTCCGGTGTCTGATTAGAATTAGCTCGAGGTGTGACTGGACATTCCCAGACACACCTGCGAGATGGTTATTCTAGGAATGAATGGGAATGGAGAGAATCGTAATGCATAGCTGCAACGTGTTGTGACTTCTCGTTGCTTTCTGTTACGAGTGCTACACGCAATGGAAACATTCATGCCTAAACCGGGATCGAATTCAGACATTGGTCTTTAGGGAGACATCCACCTCAAACCGACTAAACTATAGTTCGATCAGTCCGTATATAATACTGAAAAGGGGTTTGACCCGTCTTCCTCGAAAAATGGTGGTGACATGAGGGAAGAAAATGCAGTGATATAATTTTTACTTTTGTAATTTATTTTATATCTTATTTTGTAATGTGGAGAGGTTCCGGCCATCAGGCAGACTCTTCCATCTCGACACATCGTGGAGGAATGAGGAAGGAGAGATGTTGCGGACTAGTGACGTTTCTATCCCAAACTTGCCAATTGCAGAGTGACGTTGTAACGATACGGCGTGGGTGCATTTGCAATGTATTTAGTAGAGTATTGGAAACAGTGAAACGGTTGCCTTTCTTCCGTTGGCTCGTTCTGCTGATTCCGATCTTCCGTTTCGCAGACCATTTGGAAATTATCAATGGTGACGGATCGGAGATGACGATGGTGGCAGCAACTTCCTCTGGTGTGATAACTTTCGGTCAGTTGCAAATTGCGACGAACCGGGAATTGAACCCAGGACTCCTGCTTGGCTCGCAGTTGTGTAGTGATAACACTCCGCGTGCAGGTACACGGAAGAAATATATGTATTCCTCTGATGTCATTGGTGTTTGGACTTATAATGTGGACCGAAGGTCTCGTTGGGCGCTCCACTTCTGTTCACGACAGTTCTTTTCAGAAGTAATTCCGAGACCAAATTTAAGTTGATTTTGCGTGCAGTTTAATTCGAACATAATGGGAAATTTAAATTCTTTTTGCTGTTAAAATCTGTAAATATAATCATAAATGTAAATTTTACGAGAAATATACCTATTGGTATAAATTTAAGTACGATTAAATTTCAAGTTCAGTGTACGTTATTTTATTTCAATTTTCTAAGAGAAATAATTATTATTTTCCAATGTCGTTAGAAATGTTGATGTATTACTTCGGTATGTTCTCTTATCCATTGCACTACAATCATCATCGTACCATTAATACGCAAGTGTCCCAGAAAATTTACTTCCCTTTTCTGTGCAACCTAACGGAGCAAATCACAAATGAAGTATAGTAATTTAGAGCTTTAAAATGTGTGTTGACTATTTCCTTTTTCTATCTTTTACCCTTTCCTTCCCAAAACAACAGCATTTAAAAATTACATCAAAAGAATGTACTCGACTCAAACAAGTGTTTGAAAAAGAAGTTACTTGACTACTTGAGTCCTAACAAATGACAGCTCTGACGCGTTTGATCATGCTAGTAATCTGTGTCCGCACCTTCGTGTCGTACGGTTCGGTCTAGGTGGTTCGTGGAAATCCGTCGTGCTAGCCATATTGAAAATCGTCAGGAATGGCTCTCTTCCTGTTTTTCATAACTTCTGTTACTATTGATAATTGATTTGATGCCCTCTTTACATTGCTATTGCTAAATATTAAACCGAGTGGAACTTGCCTACAACTAGTAAATGGGAAAATTGGCATCTGCCAATATTTTTCATGTCAATAAAATAGCCTTGCTAAATAAAGGTAAGCGTTCATATTATCGTTTAGAATGTTAGTAGCACTCAATTTTCTGTTTTCTAGGTATCCGTATTTCTTGGCTGAAATACTATTGGGTGCAAAATGATAAGTTAAATATAGTTACAATTTTAAACAGACTCTGTAAAAATTATTAACAAATTTAAATTCATATTGTTGGTTAATTACTTATTAAGAATAAATTATCACGTGCATAAACAAAATGGTTTCGAATAGTTTATTTTTCTTATTTAGTTATAAACAAAGTAACATTTACTGGAGGGTTGTAGAATTGAGGACATTAGTTAGGGTTCATACGTTCCTAATCATTTGGTTTATAATTAAATGATCATTTTGCTCTATTTCTTTAAAACTGGATTTAAAAAAGATCACCCAATACATGAAAAGCTTGTAATTTATGTGGCAATATAGATACTTTGGAAAGCAGAATATAATGAGGAATTAAATTTTTTAAAATTATTTTCCCAATTGTTTGGAAAAAGCAATGAAGCAAGTTGCCTGTAGATAAAATGATAATATTATTTTATAGTATTAATTCAGGCAAGAAGATAAAATGAGATGAAAATTATATCGACAGATGGAGAAATATTTCATTTTAACGTAATGTGTTCTGAAAAGATTTTTTTCCTTCATACAGGATATCGAAAGTTGTGTAAGCACGATGGATTATTTTCCCTATTTCACAAGAACGCATGTAACACCCGTCTCAATAACTTGTGAAGTGTTGTGTGTGATTCAAGAACTTCAAGAAAATAACTATAATTTGATAAATGAAGAATTGTGAGAGAAAGAGAGACTATATTTTATGGTACCCATTTTCTCAAATGCCATCATCAAACATGCGAGGAGGTATGTTCTTTGAAAAGACTCATTTGCATTCCAAATTCCACTGAAAGTACTTAAGGAATAAAATATCGTTGCGAATAAAATACGTCGCCATTCATCTCCGTCTGACTACTAAAGGTTTGGAAGAGTAGCTACTCATCATGGGCAGAGTGCAGACGCCGAAAAGAAAGCTTCCAACGAAATTGAGAACCACATCGCGCGGTAGATATTGATGGAAGACAGGACGCTACGGGGATCGTCAACGGTGGGAAAGATCGGTTACTTCAGAAAGGATATTGTTACTTCCCGATCGACTTCTACGTCACACATGGGAAATAATGTGTTGGGCATGTGGGAGGTGAGAAGCACGGAATGAGTACACTCTAAGAAAGAGACGATATACAAGGGAGAGAAGAAGAGGCGGAGGGAGGGGATGATGTAGAGCCCTCCGTAGGCCGGACACGATTCCCTGCCTTATCATGTTGGAGCGCTGCGGCAGCGCGATGTGTGGAAGAGGAAGGGGGAGAGAAGAGTCTGCCCTCTGCCCGCTTCCCGCCTGAGGCCGACGTAGCCATCGTGACCAGCGTAGCAACTCAATGTATTTGGCAGCCTTCTCAAAATCAATGAGCGCCAGCCTTTATTTGTTCTGGAACGACCGAGCGCTCTTGCCCATTCCACGAGAAGCTCCACAATCAAGACGAATGGTTCAATGTGTAGAGTGCAGCTTTATTCAACGAATTAGACAGTAATTTGAACGAAGTTAATACAAATTGAGGGAAAATAATAAAGCAACAAAACTGATGTTTATTTAAAAGTAAAATTGAATTGTTAGTAGAATAAAAACGATTTGTTTAATGCGTTGTATCGCGAGTAATTTGCAAAAAATTTGCTATATTTTTGTCTCGTGAAGTTTATGTGGTTAGTTAAATTTTCTTTTAATAAATATCACGCAAGCTGAATAAATTAAAAAAAGTGTGAATTAGAGCTTCATGTCCGAAACATTTACGAATCAATTTAATCAGTCATATTTCGTTAAGGGACAGTTACACATTTCGTTAAGGGACAGTACAAATTTGTTGTGTCGTCTATGAAAGAATAAGAAAGTATTTGTGATCTAGGACAAAGGCGTGATGCTTTTTATTTTCCCGTCGAAACACGGCCTCTCACAAGTCTCTCCTCCTTCCTCTCTATTCGTAGATGGATCTAATTGGATGACTGCAAGGTCACGTACCGGCATCATGCCAGGAAGACTCTCTTTTTTTAAATAATTCGCACCGCATCTTCTAGTACTAGTGGTGAAAGAATCATTCGGTGCTAGTGGTGAAAGAATCTCAGAGTTCTTACTCTAATGCATTTTGTCTTACTTAATCCTGGATCCCAATTAAACATAGGCATTGAAAGGAAAAAGAGAATTGGAGAGGACCTTCAAAAGGGGAAGACTG
Source organism: Laupala kohalensis (assembly GCA_002313205.1). NCBI lineage: Eukaryota > Metazoa > Arthropoda > Insecta > Orthoptera > Trigonidiidae > Laupala > Laupala kohalensis. Next base: position 69,233 of record NNCF01128631.1, on the reverse strand, counting down.
ATTTTTTAAGACTGTTTACAGTAAAAAACAATTTTATCCAATCTAATGAATCAATGTTAAGAATTCATGACATTAATATTTTCCTCAAAATAGGCCCTCAATAATAAAAGTTCATCACAGTTTGAACAAGTCCAAGGTAGAAAGATAAAGTATTCAAAGAGCAGTAGAGATTGTTTGACTTGGAGCTTGGTGCGCAATGTTTTCAAAATCAAAAAATATATGCTAAAATGTTTCTAGGGTAGTCTAGAAAGATTCAGTTTTCCCATTCGTAATCAGGGGTAGTGGTGAAGGCAGGTCTGTATCTCCTACCTATTCATAAGAAGCCACAGGAAGGGATAAAGATGTTTTTATTAGGTACTTTTTAATAGGTTTTTCGACCTTACAGAGCTTTTAATATTTATATGAACTTTTGAGGAAACTTCCCAACTTTATACTGAGTTATGCATATATTGATTCCGTGCATTAATATATTTCATGATATATAATATTCATAGTTGTAACATCACAACCAAGACATTCTACCCGTTTATGAAATGTTATTTTTACGCCTTTCGCTGAAGTGGGAGCGTCATTGAGAAGCTTAACCGGATGTCACTTATTAGGGAAGGTGACCACCACTAAGCCATTCCATTCATTGTGTGAACCATTCCCCTGTTTTTTTCGGGAAGGAGGGTAGCAATGCGCTCGAAGAATGCCGGCCGAAGTGAGTGATCAGCGCGTGCCTCTCTCTTTGTCTTATAATATTTCTGTGGAAGAGGATTTGACCCAGACGAAACCCTTTACGGAATGTCGGGAGTCTCAGAAGAATGTTGCAGAAGCGTGTGGCCAGTGTGAAGGGAGTACTTTCACCGGATACAGAAACAATAGCCGTCCCGGGAAGGACACCTCCGGGCACCTGTCTGATGCCGTCGGCCGCTCGTCATATCGGTGAAGACACAGTGTTCTCAGAAGCTGAGGGGTAACCAAGATGATTTGGAGTGCTCATTGTGGCAACGAATCACGTGATCTCCGCTTCGTATATATTGGGAGGATTGTAGATCCTCGGGGACTCGGCAGGGTGAACTGAGCCCGCAGGTTTGAGATGTGACCTGGCTAGTTTTGGTCGTCAGACCGCTTAAGAATTACTGCGGTAATTTAAATTCATTTTCTAGTAGTTGCGAGTGGCGTAACTTGTATCAGTTAGTTGTTCGGGAAAACAACTTGTAATTTTGGAGATTCAGATAACCAAGAGAGGTTTTCGAATTTGTTGGCTTCAACTCAATTTATTTAAGTGTAATCAATGCTTTCTGATAGCATTACTTGTGTAATAACAGATTTACATATGTATTGATGATTTTGAGAGTTTGTCTACGTTTATAAATATTCAGATCTCTATTTAATTTGAATTAAATAATTAATTATTGTTGTTACACGTGTGTTTAATTGCTTGGGATACCGAGCTGGTGGCAGCGATCTCTACCATAAGGGTTGTGGTATATGGTAGAATCCCGCTCCTTCCCAAAAGAACCCACACTGCATCTGGGCTTGTGGTGTGGTGTTACAACAATATAATACATATATTTCTTGTAGTTTATGATGAACTGGTTACTGTAGATGAACCATGTTGAGTTAAGTAGTTTTCGGATAAATTTATTTTGGAAGATTTAAATTATGTTAACAATGCTTGTGGCAGTATTTATATAAATTGGGCAAGCATATATGAGTGTGGGTCTCATCTTGCCCAAGCTAAGTAGTAATCTCGATTCTGATTTCACTCAGGATGAGTCACTGAAAGGAAATAGTTTTATTGCTTTTGCGGCAGATTTGTGTACGAAGGATTGAATATGGGCCTTCCATCTATTAATACATCAAGATATTTGGCAGGAGTCATATTATTCATCTAAGTTGAGAACTGTCCATCGTAAGTGGTGGTGGGTTTTTTAGTGTTCTGACGGCAAAAATATTGGTTTGGGATTTCTTGGGGTTACTTTTTAGTCATTTTTTTAAAAACCAGCTTGAAAGAGCGTGGAGAAATGTTTGGATATTTTCTTCCACTACCTGAATGTTATTATGAGACACATAAATGGCACTATCATCAGCGTAAAGTGCAATATTCGAAATAGGAGAAGTAGGATGATTAGAGGTGTACATGTTGAATAGTATAGTGGCTAAAATGATTCCTGGGGAACGCCAGCCCGGATGTAATGCGTGTTTGAGGAGGTTTGGGTTCTGTTAGTTACGTAACCTCAAATTAACTTTTTCAGGAGTTCCAAGATGTTTGAAGAGAAGACCTTTATAACATATGCTGTCGAATGCTTTAGTGATATCTAGGAAAACTACTATTGTGTGTTGTTTAAAATGAAAACCATTGTCTATGTGCTCAACTATGTTAATAAGTGGATGGGTGGTTTAATGATTGGGTTTAAATCCAAATTGGCTTTTGGGAATTTTTATTCAGAAATTCTACTAATCGATTCAATATAAACTTTTGAAATATCTTAGTTAGAGATAGGAGCAGGTTAAGGGGTCTGTAGTTACTTGGGTCATTAGGACTAGTTTTACATTTGTTAATCGGTAACATTACTACTTGTTTCCACATTTGTGGAAAGTAGCCTAAACGAGGTGAAGGGGCTTGCAGCAATGCAGCTGAAAGATCATTTTTTTAGTATTTGTTTTGTACAATAATAATAATAAAGACATGTCGGGGGAATTTTTTAGTTTTTAATTTATTTATAATGTTTTCTGTTTCTAAAGGTGAAATACATTTTGTTGAGTGTTGTGATAAGAGGTTTATTCGTGTGTTCTTCTATAGTTGTATGAAATTCTTGATCTGACGCCAGATTGGAAGCGAAGGTTGTGGCAAGATGTCTAGCGATTATGTGGGCTTTAACGTGGTCTGAGTAAATTATTTTAAAACTTGTTTGGAGAGGGGACTGGTATTTATATCTTAGTACTTGATGTTTTGTCATAGTTGTCTGTGATGATTGTTTGTCTGTTTGCCATACTGATTAGGACAAGCAGTGTAACTCTATCCTAACATCACGTTCGAGATAGTATTTTGTACTGAGACCAGAAAATATCATTATATAAATTCAAAATATTCCACAGGAAACGAAATCAGTTTTCCCTGTTCGAGTGCGCGGAAGATAATTGGGTCACCAAGCCCTGTCTGCACGCATGATTTGCTTTTCAATTTATTGCCAAAAACAATTTAAAAACTGCGAACGACCATTTCAAATACACTATCAGAATAGGAACAAAGGGTTGCAAAGAATCAAGCGTCCAGCTCAAGTTAACAATTCATCTTGTCTTCTAAAATAGTTTTTTTGGCACTTTATGATGATCGCTTGACTACAGAGGAGGAAGTCAGCATTCATGACTATATTGCCGCGTTATCACGATGCTAATAGGCAAGCCAATAATGGGCTTCCAATGAGTGGAAAACAATTGTTGGCTTCGTGTGAACACCACTGGCTTGAATTTAGAAGCTACACAATTGATATGCTATTGAGTTCTCCTGCGGAGTAGACATTTCTTCGCAAACTATTCATGATATTCATTCGAGATAGTCAGTTTGTCAATATTCTCAACTACAATCCTATCGTATGATAGACAGATGTCAACTTTCAGACAGGGTTGTCACTAATACTAAACTGGTTTTTTTATTGATGAAATCTATCGGTCCGCCTTGCGGTTCTACAAAATGGTTGAATAGTTTCCAGTGATCTAGAAGAAACACATGGGCGTGGGAAACCATACGGCTCCTCCAAAGGACTATTTAATGTGTCAGATAAAGTGCACAAGCTACTTGCAGAACAAATCTGTGAAAGAAAGGTGGCAATGGTTATCTGATGTCGAAAAATTGGGAGAAGAAAACATACATAAGGAATCTATTACGAATACGGAAGAATGTTGGTGTGTCTATGTCTAGATGATAGTCAACCGGACTGTGGACTTCCGGAAGGTTAACAAAGAAATCATTGGAAAGTTTGAGAGTTGTTCGTGCAATTGGTACTATAGGTCTCAAAGTAACTCTTCAATTCTTTTGAACCAATGCACATTTACTGAAATCCCTAAAATATATATTCTGGACGCTCTAAAATTTGGTAATGCGATTAGTGTCCGAGACATACATAAAGTAGAAATGGAAGAAAGTTTTGAATATTGTAAGAGCGCATTCTCTTCTTATAAGGTTATGCCTGGTGATTATAGGTTGGAGCTGATATAATATACGATTTGTATAAGATATTTTGTTATCTATATGTTGTTTCCAAGTGAGTCGAGTATCTAAATGAACAGAAAAATACATAACTGCGGTGTTGAACGGGCTCAAGGGAATAGGAGAGTCTAGAAATAAATGAGGAAGAAAGAAGGAAATCTTAGAGTGAATATTTAAGCTCTGGATTTAGAAGGATTTTCTGACATTTTCCATGTGCGTGTCCAATTACCAATTATTTCCAGATGATTATATAAGCGATTTTTTAGGTGATCGATATGATGGCTTGATGAAAAGAAAAGTGTATCATCGGTAAATAGTGCGGTTTCGACGTTTTTAGAAATAGGGATATCTGACGTGTAAAGGCTAAACAGTACAGGAGATAGAGGAGATCCTTGGGGAACTCCAGCCTGTTTTAGATTTGATAATACAGTATTGATTTTCACAGATAATGTTCTATCAGACAGGTAGCTAGAGATTATTGAGAAAAGGTACTTGGATATTTCGATTTGCCTCAATTTATATAGGAGTCCCTGAAGCCATACTCTGTCAAATGCTTAAGTGACATCGATGAACACAGACATTGTGTGTCTACCACATTGGAAGGATGATTGTATGTACACATTCAGTGAAACGAAGTAACTGATGTGTGGGAGTGTTTAACAGTTAAACCAAATTGAGAAACTGGGATAGCTTAAGGTTTTGAAAAGCGCTTTGCTAGACGTTTAATAATTCTCCACTATTTTCGAAAGAATTGGAAGAACTTATGGGACGGTAGCTAGAGTCGAATTCCTTTTAGGTTTTGGAACAGCAATAACTTTTGAGTGTTTTCATGTCGACGGGAAGTAACATATTATGAACATTGAATTAATCATATTCGTGATCAAAGCAATTGCATTTCTAGGTACGTTTTTTAGGATGTGATAACTAATTCTATCGTGTCCATGTTAGTTTTTAATCGGCATGGATTTTATTACTTGATATATTTCTGAGAGTAAGACGTATTTTATTGCACATGGTAGGAATTTGAGGCAATGATAAATGAAGTGATAATGTAATCCGTTGCCGTATTTGTTGGATTATTTTGTAAAGTTCATTCAAAGTAATCTGCGATTAACTCGGCCTTTTCTTTGTTGCTTTCGACTAGTCTTGAATTTGCACTTAGAGATGGGATGGGTACTGACTTTTTGATGAGTCTATTGGTAGCCTTACATAAACTATTATATTTTGAAGATAAGAATAATATATAATATTATATGAATCTAGAGGGGGGTTGCTGTAATAATTTTCTGTAATGTTGCTGTAATGTTCGCTGCAATCGATTTAGTTTAACGCTGGTGTGGTGACCTATAACATGACCAAAGTCTTCTGACGTAATTTTGTTCTCATGTAGTGTGTTTTACTTGGTGTGGAAGGAATGGACTAACAGGTTATTAGTGAGGGGAAATAATTTTTGGACTGCTGCTATGGTAGATTCCTTATAATGAAAAATCACGTTGTCTTTTTCTGCAAGTTTTTGGATTCTTTATGGAGGGGCAGAGAATTATTTAAATAAACCTGAAAATCTGACCACATTACTTGTGCAGTCACAAGTTTATTTTGTGTAATGTGGAGGTTGACAGGATATTTGTGGTTATATTATATGTTATGATTACTGAAGTCAGAATCGAGTTCCTATGATGAGAAAGAGTGAAATTGTATATTTACATTAGAGAAGATGTATCGATAATATCAAGAAGGAGATTAGAGTTCTATGGCAAGAATGTGGGTTCTAGAGGAGTGAACATTTTTAATTTATTCCTTGAAATGAATGTACGAAGGAAATATCATGCAGTGTTTTTACTTCTGCAGCTCCATGTTGGATGCTTTGCATTTAGGTCACCTAGTAACAGTGAATTGCAGTAGAGAGAAAAGAGGCATTGAATTTCAGTAGAGAGAAAAGAGGCATTGAATTTCAGTAGATAAGAATGGTTTATTAGGCAATTTGTATGTTGCTATAATTGTGACGGTACGGAAGTGGTATATTCACTGCAATTGTTTTTGTATTTCGAGATGTATAAGTGACAATTGGCCAATATTCATTTTTGTTTTAATTTATAATATAACTTCTCCAGTGGGTTATGATTAGTTAACTCATCATCTTCGCTATCATTTCGAAGACAATAATAACCCATGATTTCACATTTTTTTGTTATATGTGCTTTTGATGGACATGCACATCCTAAAGTTGTCAACGGCACTGTTGACCGCGCGGTTCAATTAGTCACTAGGTTCCTAAATGAAAATGAGTTAACTAATCATAAAGATCTGTGACAGTTGTTTATTGTAGTTGTAGAGAATGAGAATAATTTAAAAAATTATGAATGTCTTAACTAAGACAATCTATTGGAATGTTGAAAGTAACTTTTTTATTTAATGTAGACATTACTATTTTACAAAAGTTGAAATAAATGATTAAGTATTGTCTAAAAATTATCATTAGACTTATAAGGTGTTTTGCCCTTGAAAGACGTGCGACCCGAAGAATTCTGACTAAAACTTTCATGTATTTGTTATTTTTGAATTTACTTTATCCCTGGTTTTATTTTTTAAATATTTATATTTCCCCTATCTTCCACGCACGTGGAAAATAGCCGCAATTAATATATGTGATATCCCGATCCACCGAACCCCTTACGATATGCCTCTCCAAACATATTACTATTTAATTCGTGATTTTATCAATACTTTGCCTTTCATTTTTGAGTAAATTTTTGATTTTTCTATTAATCTTTTCTTCTTATCATAATACCTTCAATATCCCCTGTTTCATAAGTCATTTCCTTTCCATCTCACCTCTCACTCATTTGAACACATTCTCCAATAGAATATTCCCCCTTTTCAGTTTCCTTCCAACTTCTGAGTCATTTCTGCTCTGTCCTTGATATTGTTCCACACTATTTTAGTTTTCATTTTCTCCCGCTCGTCAAATATGGCAACCTCAAAATGTTTGTTCGTAAACTATTCTCTATAAAAGAATGCCATATTATTTTATTTTCCATTATTTTCTCCCTAAATTCATGTAAACAACGCTTCTATTATTGACACAACTCCTTTCTATTCGTATTTTCTCTAGCACGCTGGTATTTTCGCCTCCTCCCATTCTTCTCATTATTTAGGCTTCTTAGACTTTTGTCCCATCACCTCATCACGCTAAAATATCTATTCGCTCTATTCCCAGCATATTTACTTACAAGTTGCAATACCCACATCTGCAATTCCTCTGCCCTTGCATTTATTTTAACTCGGACACAAGATCTGACACAAATTTTTTTATGCTGTCCCTTTTACTTCCATATTCACCAATCAATTTTCCTCAAGTTAATTTTATTTGTTGGACACTATTTTTTATTCACAATTTTTCTTTACGAAATTTTATTGTCAAATCAGTTCGATTTTCCTTTTCACTTTCCTACCTGTTACTATTTGATTACTCTCATTTGATAACTTTAAATCTATAATAGATTTACTATGTATGATTCTGGAAGTCACTGAATCATATGAAAAACAAATTTGAAAATTATATTTAAATATTAGCTGTCTGTTCCGTGTTCATTGCTTTTCATATCCCCTCACATTGTTGATCGTGCACTCCAAATATACATCAGATATTTCTTTATCCTTAAAGATTGTACCGTAGCACACAGGTATATATTGAAATTTCCCTCTGCTAGTGTATGGTTCTTGTATGTATGTATTTTATTTTAACAATTCTCAACTGCCTAATATTTCCCCATATACTTTTTTTGGTTTTCATTTTTATTATTTATGTGAATTATCCTAATAAACGTAATCGTTTAACCTTGTAATCACATTTAATACCCACTTATACTCCGGACAGTTTTTGTCTCTTGCCGAATGATTTCCATATTTTCATTTGTATATACAATTAACACATTTCGTTCCTCGCGTTGCACTCGTATTGGTGGCTGTACCTTCCACATTGACCACATACGTCAAGCTCATTTGTACAATTTTTACAAAAATTGCGGAAACAATGGCACCGGAAACACTTGACAGATTCAATGAAATCTTCCTCTCTGTACGAACGAAGATTGTTGCATACTCTTCCTTGGCGCATTACTTATCGAAATACGTTCCCGTCTGAATCCAAAACTCAATTTATCTACGGTCCCTCTTTTCTTTCTTATTTCCGTAGCACCTGCACATTTTCGTTTGTTATTGTTGTTTCCTCTTTCCCACCATCAAATTATTCGACGATACTACTTAGTAATTCTTCTTCTGTGAGGTCCGTTTCACCCCAATATATTATAATCTTTGGTCAGCTTCTTCTTAAGGATCCCGATTTGAGTACACTATTAGTTTCTACATGATCACCCAGTTTTCCACACCGTCTTCTCCACATAATGTCAACAAAACCGCGTTGTTTCCTGTTTTCTTTGCACTTTGAACAAGCAGCCGTACGCTATTCTTTCGTACCATATTCCGTACTTTCTCCCTAACGTTGATCTGTTTTTATTACTTTTTTCCAATAAGACAATCTTCCCATTACTTTACCTTTTTTCCCCTTGTCTTCTCACTATTTCAGTTCACGAGCCATCCTTACCCCTAGAAATAACTTTCTAGAGCGTCTTCTCTAGTATTTCTTCCAGTCTCCGGTCAGCAATCTTCAGTCTACGATGTAGTGTACATTAGTCCTACTATTGTCTATGCATTTCTAAACTACCAGCATTATGTCTTGTATTATATTTGTAAGAATATTGTGCCTATGGTCCATTGCCTGAATCAATATCTCCTTCACCACCTCTTGACAATTCTTTCTGAAAACTAGCAGACTGTAGTACTTAGCTTGTCCAAATTTTCTTTTACAACGCATTGCATTAGTCCCAATTTTTCTTTCAACTCTTCATATCACCCTTTCAAAATTACCGCCATTTTCCTCATGTCATCTACTCCATCCCTAACCGACATTTGTATACTACTGGTTATGAGTCTCTTGAACTTTTTCCCAATGAATATCATCGTCGTATTATGTACCGTTTTTAATTTCTTTAATTCCATCTCCTTCCTATCATTTATCACGCCCCCAGTTTCTTCTTTACGCTTCCTTTTCCTTTTCGTGTTTCCCATATAGCTTCGCGATCAATGTTCACTTGACCAGTTACGAACTTTCGATGAACTAATAGTTGTCGCCCTGCTCTCCACAATGTTTACATGCTTCCGTGTACAATCTACAGCTACACCTTCCGTTATCAATGTCCTCCTTGATAATGTACATCAATTACCTGCGTACCCTCTATCGTCTACCTAATAATCTTGGAAGAATTGTCCTAGCTGATTATTAAATTCTCCCTATAAGGATTCGTTTATATTCACCATATTCTCTCGGAACCGCATTGTCTCAAGAATATGTGACACCACGTCATTAGATCTCTATGCTTGCTGATAGACTTGACTTTCCTCACTGTACTGGTTATATTGTCCTAATACAAGAATATCCTGTGTTACGCGTTCTTAAGTAAGGGAGTTGACCTTCAACGTTATACACAATCCGATGTATTTCATAGGTATATGGTACCAACCTTAAGACTCAATATACTACTGCTTATAAAACCAGCATCAGTGCTGTTATTCTACACCGTTAAAACAGGAGCATTAGTATCAACTGAGTTATTCAGGAGCTCTTGAATTTATTACTTCTCTTCCACCGTCAACAAATACATGGCACTATTCTTTAAAGTATAATTACTTCCAATGATTTTATTCAGAATAGCCATTGCACTAATAATCTACTCTACTAAAGCGGAAAATATGTTCAAGCATTCACTGGGTAACCTCCGGTAACCATTTGATGTCTTTATTGAGTCCGCAAATCGTGTTCAAGGAGACTCGCTCTACTTCGTTCCAATACGTCATTCACATTAAACATATCAGCGGTTGGACAAGCTGGCTTACGCAAGCGCCGACGATCGCCACATGTTGTCACATCCGGGGTTCTTTGTGCTAGCCTTCTGTAACACAAATTTTAATTGATTATTAATTACTAATGACTTTTTAGGCTTAACACCGAAGCCCATTTTCACCGAATATTGCTCCCGCATCATCAAGGTAAATATGGTGTAAATGAGACTAAGAAAATGGAACAATTAACTTCGTTTTATATAAATCGTTTGTCGTGTTCTGCGTGTGTGGTTAATTAAAGAGCATAATGGATAATGAATGAGTTCGGAATGATATCCAACTACACCGGAATATAAAGCTAAAGTGTTTACGGAATGAAGTATTAAGATGTACAGCACAGTATAGTACATCAATGGGGGTTAGATGGAGCTATTCTGAATTCATATTCAGTTTCAGCGCATCAATATACATCAGGATAGATGAGTCTAGTCTTTGAGTCAGACTAATTTTTATTTTTTGTGTGCCTTTGGTATTCGTCTAGAAAATAGCTCCTCTCGTTTTATTGGTTCATCTGGGAAGTTGATTCCTGGCAGCTGAATACGTCTATTCGATTCTGTAAAATTTATTTAAGTCATTTAGTACCTATCAAATCATGAACCAAAGAGTTCACTTTATATTTCTTTTCTAAATCAAATTTTTCCCATCATCCGTTCATTTATTTGTAAATTATCTTTGTCTTAACGTACATAAAATTTGCTTTACAAATCAATATGCATTTAACAATATCATCTTACAGACTTCTTAATTTTCATGGAGTGTCAAAGAGTGCTACTCTGTGAACTATTGTTTCTCACTATTCCATGTTTATCTCTCCTTCCTTCATCCGGACTTCTAGAGGCACCCTTCGGCGCACCTTGTACCGCTTCTCCACAAGTTGATGGAAAATTCAAATCAGCAGCCGTAGGCGACTTCCATGCAGACACATCGCAGAGGAGATTTAGGTTCAAGAGACATAAATGGAGAATGGAACTGGGGTGAGAGCGAGACAAAGAGAGAATCCAGATGAAGATGGGACTGGTACTTGAGAAGACGGTGAAGTTGTGTTCGAGGTGAATATGTGTTGGTGAGTAGATGATGAGAAAAAGAGAGGAGAGGACGGGGTTAAGCGTGCAAAGGGTGTTAGTGGACAGTTGTAAAAAATCTTACTGGTATGATCTGTAAAATATGAGTATGAGATGAAAATTTGGGACAGCCATACTATGCGATCACCTTAGCAAGTTTAGGGCTCGCTCATACCAGTGCGGGCTGAGAGCGCGGGAATGGTTGTGGGTGAGTGATGGCACCACCGGGAGCGGTGCTATTCGCCTTCCCGATAGAGGTGGCGTGAAACAGAATTCTACCTCGACAATCGTTAAATCAAGGTGCTCTAAAAAAAACTCACAAACTCAATTCACATATTTTCATAATATATAACACAATCGACTTCATATTAGACTAATTTTATTCTTAAAAATGTTTAAATAATTCTCATAGACATTCATTCAGTAATACATAATATCAGGTATGGTTTAACATTTATTACTTTTTTATTGTTTACGAATTTCGATCAGTTCAAAATTATATGAGTATGTGCATATCTTCCATACTTACACCCCACGCCAGAGTAACTAATGATAATGGAATTAATGATTTAGACGTATTTATCTCAGAACCTAGGACCTAGCAATGGGTTTCGGCTTAGATTTTAACCGACTTTACAACCCAAAACTGACCCGACCCGACGAAAACCGAAAATTTTTCTGTCGCATTCGGTTCGGTCGGTTTATTTGACTACCACTAACTGAAAGTACGATTTTTGGAGATTAAGGCAAAAGTCTTCATTGATATTTTACTATGTTCTTTATCTAATACGTTGTATGTTTTGTTTCTTTATTTTATTATACATTTTTGTACATATATTTCGGTCTTTCAATAGTTATTTTTCGTTTTAAGACTGATCAATCCAGCATTCTTGTCTCAAGAAAGACTTAAAATATCATAGCCTCAGAGTCACCTATGAACAATGATGTGAATAAACTTAATATGATTTTTTTTAATGAGCTGTGAGTATTACATCTTTTCAATAACTTTTCTAAAAAATGTATGAGGTTGAGTTTCACAGCAATAATAATGAGATTCAAAAATCATTCCTAACACATATACACTCGTAAATACTAGTTTTCTCCTAGTCACGCCACTGCAAGTTAATGGACACCCGAAATTTACCTCGAACCCGGAAAACGAGAAAAAAGTTTTACCAAATAATATCTAGTTACTCTAAATCTAAGCGAATTCAGCGAAAATAATTTCTGTGAAGGGTACGTGCTATTAATTAATAGCACACGACATCTCTGTAGCTTTACTGAGCCAACGTGGACGACAGCTCGTCAACCTGCCGCACTGAAAATTACGACGGAATTGAACGATGCTGTTGATCTCATTTTATAATTAAGTCGTAACTGAATTAGGGCGTTGTGGGACTCTACCCCATCAAGCGACCCTCGAGCAGCAGACTCGGATCCGCTGTGGAGGGATGGACGCTTTGTTACTCTTCCGTCACTTCTCGACACAGGAGTTACGGAAATTTAATATCCAAAAAGTAACTTTGAATGACACTTCTTAACTCTTTGGAAAATTCTCTCTCCTTTTGTATTAAATGCATAAAATACATACTGTTTTATAAATGTATAAATGTGACCAGCAGGGAAAAACTTGAAGATATAGACAACGTCAACGAAAAAGCATTGGCTTCAATTATCAATAATAAATATTTTTTTCATTTTAATTTCTTTTTTGAACCCGGTTTTTTCGACCGTTTGGCCATTACCTGAGTTTTCTTCTCTCTCACTTTCTCTCTGAATACTTTGTCTCTGTTGGTTTCTGGCTTATTGTTCTGTTGTTTCTGTTTCATTCCCTTTTTTTCTCTTTCTCTCTCTTCCTTTTTTCTTCCTCTTTACTTTCTATCCTGTTGTTGTGTTTCTTCTTTTCTCTTATTCATGTTTGTTATTTCCGTTCATGACTGTTCCCTCTTTGCCATATGTATTACTACATTAAATATGTTCCCGTCCCTAATGCGAGAATGTGGGGAACTTTCTACTATCTAGCAGTATTCTTTCTTCACATTCATAATTCTATTTACGTACTCTTCAAATTCATTGTATATTTTCTCATGAGCTATCTATCTTGTCCAATCCTTATCGCTATATACTCCATGACGTTTTAGTTCTCCTATCCATCGTGCTCTTTCTTCATCAACTATTGCACAATTATGTAACGTATGATTCACCGTTTCTTCTTCCGTGTAGAAGACGTTTCTACATTATATAACATTTAAATAATAGTGAAGGTCAGCCTTCTAAATATCCTCCATACAGGAAACCTAGGTTATTGTCTTAAATTACCTGGCAACAAAAAGCTGTTGATTCTGACTACTTCATTCATTCCGTCCCGAACTGTGACATGAGAAACATCGCTTATGTACCTGGTCCGACAGTCGTGAGTTTGATGTACAAGTAAGAGGGAATAGCTGCGTTACTTAGAAACTGTGATAACCTGACGCAACCAGGGAACTAATTATAGATATCGTGATTGTGCTAAATCAATTTTAATATGACACTTGCTTAGAAATGTATAAAATCAATCGTGACTATACTTTGCCCTGTATTCAGCTGCATATAAAATGTAATAAATGTTAACCTTGTTTTGTTGGATTCACGTATTTATATTTTCTTACAGTAGCTAGTTTATTTCATATTTTTGTGGAGGTTCATCGAGAGCACGCGAGATAGTCCAAAGTTATAACAAATTTATAACAATTGTCAAAGATTGAATCCACCCCTACATCCTTGCCACATGTACACCACTTACTAGTCGTTAATTTCCTTTTAAACAAATAATCTTTGAAATTTCCATGCCCTGTTAATACTTCATAAATTGATGGGTTGGTTGGAACAATTTTCTATTCTTATACCTGAATCTTACATCTGTTATGAATCTATATGTGGTTCTCACTTCTTTCGCTGTTTCCCATATTACATTCCAACAATTGACTAATTCATTACTTATCATTCCTATCCATCCTTTACTTCTCTTATCTAACCATATATCTCCTAACTGCACTGTTTCACATCGTCGTACCCTTGCTCTTAAATAGTATTTATCGAGTTCCAAATCCACTGATAAGACTCCTAACAGCACCTGCAGAGCTTTGGTGGATGTGTTCCGATACATTCCACTCCAGGGCATTAGACAATTCATTTGCAAGCTATTTAATTTTCTTTCCATGTGAGAGTTCTTACTTCTTTCATACCGTGCCTATACTCGGTATGTAATATGCGGCCTAAGTGCTCCCTGATACAATCCTATTAACTGTGTTGGTCCAATTGTTATTTTACTTATGCCCACACTTTGAAGCCAGCACATTTTTTTTCTTCTGGCTTACATATTCTATGTGGCTGGTAAATGTAATAATACAGATTGGTGATACTACCCCAAAACATTTTAAATTTAATTTTTAAATTAAATTTACTTATCAATTTAATGATTCAAGGAGAAAAAAGGGAAACAAGCCAAAATAAATTTGGAGGAATTTTGATACAATAAGTTATAATTTGAATTAAAAAGGGAAAAGAAAGAGTTAATTCTAAATTGATATTTATTTAAACAACAATGATTGTAATATTTATATGATTTCCTTTCATTAAAATGCTTGCTCCAAACGTCAAATATTAATAGTGAATAATTATATTCTCTAATATGACTTCAAATTAATGTAATTAATGAAAAGGGCTTGAAATTTGTAATCACGGTGATCTACTCCCCATTATAAAAAAAATATTGTTAGTAAAAATTACAATGGTTCGATAATGGAACTGATATTGGATCAAGATAAAAACAAATAATTTGGTATTTTGTTGTAAAATTAAATATTTTTGCATTCATTTAGTTTCATCTCCCGATGGTGTAGAAGTTAAGGAACAACACGGGAAGCCCATACAGTAAAGGGCCACAAAGAGAGAAATGGTGGATGAGAATATTCGATTTTAAAAGATTTAGTTGATTTTTCTTTTCTGGACTGATTTCCGTTGGTATCAATGGGAGATGAAAGCTAGAAGTATAAAATTGTATTATTCCTCACATTGCTAGTCTAAATTAGTAGAAATTTTTAAGTTAAAACTAAGTTTAAAAAATCTAAGGAAAGTCTAAACTAAGTTTAAAAAATTTCCACAAATGATAAAAAAGATAACTTTCTTATTAAATACGAATTTTTTACGTGGTATTGTATATTAATTATTATTTTTACATCTGAACTACTGCAGAGAAAGCGGAGAGAAAAGGGTTTTTCCAGAATCATACATAAATATCTTAATTGCGGTTTAGTACATCGCCACGTTACAGATTACTTATGTTATAATGAATAAAAATAAAAGATGAAATTGGTGATCGAACACGGGACCTTCCGCTTTGCGCGTTCCCACTAGGTCCCGGGTTCGAAAACCGTTCTCGTCTCCCATTTTCATTCAATATAACATATATAATATGTTTTCAGAATTTATTTTTCTTTAAAGCATTTTATTAGTGTCAAATTGTAATTACAATATTATTAATTCACATTTCTATATTACATTTTCATTCTACGAATTTTAAAAGTAATACTAGTTGCTCTTTGTATAAATTGCATTTAATTGTTAAAATATGTTTCAATATATTAGATGAATAAAACACAGAAGACTATCAGATCGATATAGAAAAGATTTACCTCAAATTAGCTACAACATTATTACCTAAAACTAGCGACAACATTATTCTTTTTTAAATTTAAATTGAAAATGGCAATTATAAAAATATAAACATTCTGATGTTGGCGCGATTCAAGCCATTATGCTTGCTCTTGGTCATGGTAGCGTTGAAGGAATTGGGAAGGAGAGGCATTGGGTTGCCTTCGTCGCCACCTGCCATGGCATGCAACAAAATACAACCCATTCCTCGTCTCCATCTGTACACATGCCTGCCTCACCGCCCACACAACCCACATTTCCACGCGCATTTCCGCCCGCGTCCCCGGGGAAATACCTCAGGCTACGTCCGGACGACGAAGGAGGGTCGCGACAGCAGCGCTCAAGGGGGAGGTTGTCGCCAGCAGAGGGTTGCTGCAAGGGCGTGTTACAATAACGGAACAATCGACAACGCCTACATGCGCCAGAAGTCCATGCATGCACCGCTCGACACAAATGTATACAGTGTCGCTCCTTTGTGACTGCGTCGTTTGGTGCATTGTTCTGGAAATCTAGGAATAATAACACTGCTTAGAAAAGAGACATAACATTCTCATCCTTTCCAAACGATACATATCAGATGGCAAAACTCATAGCGTACTGAGACCCATTGAGAATTTCCTTTATATAAATGTGGAATAAATATTGTTCCAGGATTTCTGCATCTTAAATATATTTTTAATGAAAAGAATATTATTATTATTATTAGCGTAACGCCAACTATTTCTATAGTGTAGTCTATATGGGAGCAAACTGTTCGATTCCATTAAAATATATCTTACCATACTTACGAATATCAAGTCTCCACAATTGTTTGATGAATGATTTTTTTAATATACATATTTTATGTTGAGAACTCCTCGACACAATTTGTACATACATTGGCAGGAAGATCCCATCTTTGTAAGCGCCAGTAAAATGTAAAAAATTTTATTCTTTTGAGAAACAAAATAAAAACATTTGATGACAAAAAACATTTGCTTTCCAATTTTAACTGGATAAATCATTTCGTTATCATTAGTAATTCCCTTTAATTCGAAATATTTCATTACATGTATATCTTATTTATTGTCCCTTATTTGAGCAATTGGAGTTATAAAAGTTCAGGATACATACGACAGTTTATTACTTTCTCATCAAACAAAACGGAAAACACATTTGTTGAGCTTACGTAATTTAATTTAATATTTCAAAATATTTTCCCTGAATTCTCTTTTGTTTTCAAATCCAAATGAACAGCGAAATTTATTTCCAGTGGCAAAGCGCATTCATTGATCGAATGTCCACTGAGTCGCCATGCGGGATGTGGGATGCAGCCTTCTATACGTCCATCCACCCTCGCTGCCGAAACGTAACGAAACGCGTGATTCACTCGCTGTACAAAAGGCGCGGACCGCAACCGAATCGCCGTTGATCCCGGCAATCTTGGCGGCAGCTCCCCGGTCCCACACGGAGCTAACGACATAATTGAGCGATGGGGATGCACCCCGAATCTCATACTCTCCCCTGACCAAGACTATGTCCATACTTGACCTGTTCTTTAGCTCCTCTCGCATTTCTAGAGATTTTGTTTCTTTCAAGCCATCTCTTCTAGTCAACTAAATGAGACAATCAAAAAGAAAAGTGTTGCTAAGAAAGAAACAAGGGCAAAATGTTTTATTGCGCAATGTGATCTCGTGTTACATGGTCTCGTAGTTCACAACCACTGATTTTATTGTATCCTCTCATGTATTATGTTGGATTACACAAGTAATAAATTGTGACTTAACGAACAATGACTGTCCTAATCAGTTAGTTAATATATTAATTGTATTCTGATGCTAATATTAATCCCTCTTCTTGTGATATTAATAAATGTATTAATCTCTCTTTTTGTATTACTACATTTACGCCTTTCGTGTATCCACCCGCCTTACAAATATTATACTTTGGTTGCCTATGCAGCAGGTGCTTAGAATACACAGGTAAAAAACATACAATTGTTTCCCTATATTTAGATGTTATATTTTAGTTTTGTAAATTGGACTTGTGTTATAAAAATTAATCGATGTAAAAATCCTATTATTTCTTTATCTGTCCCCTCGCATTCAATCTTTAATAAAAATAAATTTAATTATTGTTTTGTTTATTAAAAATGTAGTCACTGTCCTTGATTAATTCCATAGATTACTACTGAATGAGCAAGTCAAAACAGTTAAAAGGCACAAATTCGGTCCTCGGCATTATGTATTATCCCCACTCCAACATAGGGCAGTACGCGAGAACTACACGCTAATGTTGAGAACTTTTCGCATTAAATTCTGTATTTCTGTTTTCTTTAGATTACCGTTGGGATTTAGTTTTCCTTAGAAAACAGAGACTAGTAAAAAAAGTAATTTGCAATATGTTGAAAAGATGTTGAATAAAGCTTGAAATTTTAAGTGAACTACAAATAGATGGAATAAGTATTTTAAGTCATGCTAGAAAAACCTTTGTATTAGAATTTTCGACAAACATTAATTTTCTTAACACATTAAGCAAGAGATTACGTCATGGTTTAGATTTTAAGTTAATATAAATGTACAAATCTCCCAGAACCATTCAGAGTTAATTTTTTCATGAATAAAATCCAAAGTTGGTCATAGTATTAACCCGAATGTTGATCAGTTGAGACATGCTCCTAGGAAACTAATGTTTGGGAATACAGTGAAAGCTTTCAAAGAAAGCAATTGTTTAGAGTTTGATGAACATGATCAAGATTCAGCTACTAGCTTTCAAACACATGTGAGTAAACAGGATGATGAGAATAAATATAATGAAGATGAATTGTTAAATTAAATGTGCAAATTGTGTAGTATAATGGAACTTTCATACTTCAAAGATAATGTTTTATATTATAGTAGTGGATTTATTGTGAATAAAATAAATGAAATAATGAAATGTGAGGAATGTAGTGTAGCTTTGCAATAAAATTCAACATCTGTAGATGCTCATTTATGCTGAATTCACATCTTTTATTTCTATGGGAAAACCGGTAAATTATTCTAAATAAGTAAAATTTTATTTTTAGCTCTTCAAATGTCATATAAATAGACATATCTTTAAGACACATGACTGTATTTTATTAGCTTGTCGAGAATTTCAAGGCAGTGTCCTAAAATATCATGTTTCATGCAATGAATTTTGTAATGAAAGCCATGATCTGAGTACTTAAATTAATTGGCAGTATATTTTTTTAAAGGTCTTTTTTTTCTCATCGAAAAGAGAAAACTATGCTGCTTTATAAATATAAACTTTGTATATGCAAAATACCTAACAAACTTATTTTGTTTAAAAATGTGATTTGTGAACGGTGAAACATAGTTATTTATTTCTTTTGTTTAATTTATTATTCCCATTCGAGATTGATATCCCTTTATCAATTATAAAACCATTTAACCTAATAAATAACTATTTACGACCTTTTCATCATGATAACTGATGCCGCGCGCTTTGATACAACAGGGTTTCAGCCAAGTGTGGCAGGTCGAGCCCTATGAAGGAAGCGAGGCGTTGACGGACCGAGCAGTCCAGCTACAGTTACTCTTTCCAGTAGTTTGAATATTTCAATGATTACTTCAAACTCATAGAAGTGAAGAAAATCAACTAGGTTTTACCTGGTCCCTAGGAGTATTTTCTTAATCTAGATTAAACCCAACATTATATTGCTCAAATTCAATTTCTTTTCCCGCTATACTTACTTTCCGTTTTATATAACAGTCAACACAACTAAAATGGAAGAAGGGAGATTATTTTAAGTGTCTTTCGGACTGTTAAAGACGAAAGCCAAAACGCGCGAACTGATAAAACATTGTTTTTTTTCTTTTGCCAAAGAAACCTAAGAAAAGCAAGAGGGAAAATTTACGTTAAAATTAAATTGATAACTACATGATTACTACATAGGTGTGCGTTATATTAATTTGTTAACTACATAATAATTAAACAGATGGTTTAGATGAAAATTGTAAAAATGTAAATCATTTGAAAATAGAAGTTAAATATGGAGATAATAGTTGAATATGAAGATATTTTTAACGTAAAGAACTTTTTTAGACTCGAAAATAATAATAATAATAATAATAATAATAATAATAATAATAATAATAATAAAAGAAATTTGTGTGTGTCCACATTTTCACATTCTATTTTCAAATCATTTAAACTGTTTAATTGACAATAAAATACATCTTCGTATAAAAATATTTTATATAAAATTATTTTTTCTTTAAAGTTATTAGGAAGTTTAAAAAATTTAATTGTTAATTTTAGTGCCTTTAAAAGAGGAATAGTTTTTGAAAAAGTTTTCCAATTTTTTATGTTATCATTTAAGTGCCACAGTTTATATGAAATCGTTACAAATATTATTAATACGAAGGAACTCTTATATATTCATTTTGTCTAATTTGCAGGATCAAATTTGATGAAATTCGGCAGAGAGGTAACTTGTATTTTGCGACTTTCAAAGGATATCGTAGTAATAAGTTTAACTTTTCGTATGTTCCACGTTTATTTTTATTTTTATTCGTAAAAAAAGAAGATAATAAATACTCTATGTAATTATTTTTCGTAAAGAACCAATAGAAGAATTGATTGCCCCTAGTAGCAGACTGAATAATAAATAATTTTACGCATTCGCTGAGTACGGTAAAGAAGCATTGATTTAGGATTTGTCTCGGTCAATTACAACGTCTTAACAATCTGATTTTCACAAGACGTGAACACGTTGTGAGACAAGCTACACTTAGAGCAGGTGACACTAAAGCAGCGTTTAGCGTTTCAGACGAAATTCACCATATTTGGTAAAAATATATGAAATGGTAACGAAGAGACCATGCGTTTTACAAATTACGGTATATCCACTTATTCAGCCATACAAAACAAAGGAGAACACAGGTCTGTATCTAACCACTCGGGAGAAAAAAAAGAACAACTTAAATTTACGAGTACATCTTTCAGTCATTGCTCAGAAGAGGAAATTCCCCCCTAACAATTCGTACGTTAAATTTCCATAACAAGATTAAGAAATCCCTCAATAATAAATTAGCAATCGATCAGTAAGTGAATTGGAGAACCACTACCTTAAAGATCGTTCCAAATATTACTATCTCTTTTATTTTACTACGGATAGGATAAAGAATACTATAAAAAGGAAGATTAAAAAGGTTTTCTTAATCCGAAATTGTACGTTAGCGAAACCGCGGTACTCAGCAAGTTAATATTATAATAAATTGTGTGTACTGATTTCTTATTGTTAGCGATTAATGATTTAGTCTCTGAATGTCTAACAAGCTGAAATTGAGATGTAATCATCGTATTAGTCTAATTATTTGAAATATGTAGTGTAGTACCATGGACCAAGTAGTTACAAAATGATATAGTTATATACAGTAGAGAAGTTTCCTGAGCTAACCATGACCACCTTTGTACACCACCTCGGCACGGTGATAATGTCATCGAGCGGAGGCATACAAGACACGTATGTACAAGACACGAAACGAGGATTACATAGACAAAATAGGGAATGTAAATATCGCTGGACCTCTTGGATGCGTCGCCATAAGTTACACTCAACTAACTCAGAGAATTTGTTTCTTCGAAATATTTATTTCAATTCAATATTTTATAAATAAACTGCAAAATTGTATGATAATTTAATGAATAGAATTGGTTCAAATATCAATTCAATGATTTGATTATTAAGTGGAGCTAAGTGAATCAAAATCAAAATAATCTTCCTATTTTGCTTCATCCGATAATTACACAAACCTACAAAATTTAACTGTGTGTCTAGGTTTTTGATCAGATTACGCAATTAAGGATAATATTGCTGGACTGAATTAAAAGTGACATTTACATTCGCAAAAACAAAATTTATGACATTCCAATTTCTGCTTTTTTGCGACATTATTTGCAAGATAACTTCCTATGAATATTGATAAAATCTAATGAGATTGATAAAACGTTAATTAACGAACAAAAATTATTTATTAAAACATAAATTCAAAAATATTTAGAAGGGAATTAATAAGTCAGAAGCAAGAACATTTGGTGTCCTTCAAATAATCGTCTCATGACATTAACCTCTGTAAAACAATTGAATAATCCTTTTCTGAACACCAACAGTAATTTATCATGTTCAAATTCCAATGCGCTTAATAACGTCTTTTCATGTTTGTTTTTTTATCCTGGTGAAATTTTTCACCTTGTCCATTAAAAAAAAAGATATTTTACACTGTCCCATCGGACAGAAAATAATAATAATCTGCCATATATAAAACAAAATAAATCTGGACAGTTGACACATATTCTTAAAGCCTTATAAATGAACAAAGAATAAACAAACTATTTCTTCCCCAAACAAATCACGAATAGATACAAACTTCCTTTATATATGAGTCAAACAGCGCTTAAAATTGTTATATCTCGTTATGTCACGTATTTGTGTAGAAGCGACATCTCGTGGTTCATTTTTTAATAATATTCGTTTGAATTAACTATTTTTGAAGTAAGTTTTTTAAAAATACACTGACCTTTGGGGTTACTGAAAAAAACACAGGTATGACATATTTTCATTTTTTACGATTATAAAGCATGCTTACGTGATAAATATAAATAACAGTTTTGAAATAAGCTCCTACGAAATATCGTACAACACTTAAAATCTTGCTAATTCCTTAGTCATGTTACCCTATGAATTATCTTACTAGACAGAGCCAAAAACAAAACCTGAGTTTCCAGGTAAAGTTATAACATATACCATTGAATAAAGGCTAATTTTTTGAAAATCTGGTCAAATATCGTCCAGAGTTTCGGGGTCCGCTGGAGTGACTGATTTTCTTTCCCCTTTAAAGTGTCTGCGAAACTTAACTTTCTGCCAAGTTTCGAGTCTGGAGGGTTTTTGTGTTGTTAAAATCTTTATTTAATGGTGTAACAGGTTGTATGCCTGAGCTTGCAGATCCCCGTAGTAAATATTAAAAGATATTTAATATTGCATGTATATTAATTAGCTCAACATGGATAATATTTATGAATTTCTAGAAAACTTTTACGACAAAATAAAACATGACGAACTTTTCTCTATAAAGAATTTTTCTCTAATAATATTAATTCATTGAAATAAAATTATTCAAGTGGTTAGGGAATAATCTAACATTAAAAAGAGTTTAAGGAGAAAAATTTAATATTTGGAAATTCATGGTATAGTGGTCTCAGTATTGAAGAAGTACTGTAATAAATTAAGATCATTGTAATACTAAATGTGAAATTAATAATCTATTACTTTACACATTTCCTTAAATCAATCGATAGTACTTCAAGCATATCCTTATTTTAACTTGATCTTACCAACTTGTGTATTTCTTCAAAACCCACCACACCCCATCATTTCAATTGACACTGAAACAGGTCAATCATCCGTATACCTCGACTTATTATTTCCGCAATAGAAGCATGGGTATTGATTTATATGATCGTGTTTAGAATCTAGTTGAATCTGCTAGTGACATTTCCTATACAGCCATGGATGTGGGCCGTGGCACGCGCAGCGCTCGCTAGAGGTCAAAGGTCACTGCATTATAGATCGCGGGGGAAGCGGCAGGCTCTGTTCTCTGCCAAGCATTCGTGCATGCATCTCGCCAAGTGCTACAAGATTCAGAAGTTTAAATGATAGGAATATACAGCAAACGGATGTGTTGGTAATTAATTTTTTTTTATATATTAGGGAATTAAAGTGTTGCTAAGAAGTAAAAAGTGACTTAAGTAATAATAATAAATATATATGAAGTTGCCTTTTTTAAACACTCAGATTATGAGATCAGCTCCTTGTTTCTGACCTTTACACATTATTAGGAGGCAGGAAAATAAACCAATCGGACCGACCAAAAAAATTTCGGTTTTCGTCGGATCGGGTCGATTGCCGGTTGTGAAGTCTGTTGAAAAAGGAACCCCGAAATCCGATCGGTTAACTGTTAACCATAGAATATTTTACTGTTAAATTATTTAGCTAAATAGTCAAGGACTCTCTTGTCACTCTAGACACACTCATTTATAACTTGATTATAACATTATTTCCAACCGAACCGAAACCGACCCAGCTCGACTGATCGAAAGCGATTCAATTAGGTTGGTTCGATTTTTTTTCTGTTCGGTTGGAGACCCGACCGATCCGATCCGATACCCACCCCTATTTTCAATTGGTCAAAATGATTGTACCAGGGAAACAAAGAAAGAAAGTAACAAACGAGGCAAAGTAGGAAGGGAGAGAAAGAAAGAGAATTATATTTACATTTATTTAATGGGGGAACTACTTCGGCGTGAAAATGATTTAGAAAAAAACAGTAGAACACTCATCAGAATAGTGACTTATTGTCGGATTAAGAAAAAATATTTGTTACACGTGGTTAAATTACACTATATAGAAACTGGCAGTTTTTTTTCTGGTAGAGTATAAAAGAAAGTAAGAAATGAAGGAATTAAAATAAAGATATGAGGAGAAAAAGTAAAAGTGAGGGTAGGTTTTATTTTGTATAAAAGAGTGATTTTTCTACTACATTAACATGCTTTATATAATCAAAAAATGACGTAAAACAATACACATCTTTTCAGTGACACTGTAAAATATAAGAAATATAAGAATATCAATAAAATATACGAACTTCTATGCAGTGTCTTTTTAAAATATAATTTTGTTGTTGTTTTAATACTTAAACAAAATTTAATAGACTTAAAAATACAAATAGCAGTATTATTGTGTAATTTTTTTACTAGTGAATAGATTTAAATTGCACTTTCAGAATAAGGTACAATTTTATTTACCTAAACATGACACTACAATAAATATAGAAAATAATACCACGTCAATTTCTTTTATTTGCCAATTGTGATAGTACGATGAAATCAACTGTGAATACGAATACAATCCGACATATTATACAGTATTACACACGTTATTAACAAATATGTTTTATCAATCAGACAAAATATCACTTAAATAGCACGAGTTGGATGCATGGAAAATCTGTAGATGGACATGTGGTGGACAACGAGTTGTCGCATGTGGGCAACGTGCCATCACCGCGACGCAACCGCACACTGATCAACTCTCATTTGCTCGTAATTACTGCCAGCGGCGGCGGCGGTCGTCAGCTGCCCGCGTTTGCTCTCCTCTCCACCCGTCCACCCCACAGTCCTCAGAAGAGAGTATGTGGAATTGAAGGTAATGCGCTGGATCTCGGGGAAGGAGGAATGGCACGGAACGAAAGCTCCCATTGCATTATCTCTGGTGGAGAGTTTAAGTTGAACATTTGTTAATTCTTTTTATCTCAAATTACCAAGGTTTTCTCTGGTATAAATTTTAATTGTTTACGTATTTCTCGATTATGTGGAAATGGTTAATACCCTGAACATGTAAGTACAAAAAGATAGTTCTTCCAAGAATGCAACTTTTTGCAAAATTCAACAATGAAGGAAAAAACGAATTTTTATGGTTGTGTTCTCGAAAATTACACCTGATAGTGCAAACAAATATATATTTTTCTACGAAACGCTGCTTTGTACTTCTGCTTTGAAATAAAACGAGAGGTTTGATATATACCTTGTCTTTTATGGGGAAAATGTAAAGGTATGCAACATTTAGAGAATTAATTTACACATATTTTTCCTTTCAGAACAAATTTGTCACAAAATGACACTAAAATAAAATTCTTTGTAGAACACAACATCAAATGCAGATGTCATCTTAACAAGTCTCATATTTTTTAGTAAGTCCTAAATAAACCTACTTTTTCCTGCTTATTTTGATTTTTATGTTTTTTTCGTTTATTATTTGTGCATGTGCAAATTTCCAAGCAAATCTGGGAAAGCGAGTAATCGGATGATCAAGATAACAGATTCGATTCCATTCAGTTAATGTTATTTTGCTGCATGTTATCAAAATTACCAAACAAATTAAAAGTAATAAATAGAGTTCAATGCATTGCCTGATTTCGAACATTTTAAACTAAGGTTTGTCAAATGAAGCAATTCATAAAACTTATGAAACGATCGCAGTTTATAAACCCAAACCGATGATTCCTTACTCTCGAGGAAATTATCGAAATCACTAAAGATACAAACCTACGTTAAGTAGTGAAACTCGAAATATTTGCGAGAAAGTTCATGACGTCACAGTTCCGAACAAGTAGTCGATAAAAAAAATCTTTCATTTCGTTTTACTCTCCTTTCAACTACCGGAGGGAGCACCCTCCGATCATGGATCTCGATGATCGGAAATCATGAATAAATATTTCGATTTTACCAAATAAATTTTTCCGTTATTGATGTCTTTCGGTTCTCATAAAAGAGCCAAATAAGGAAAAAAGCAGGAATTTTTGTGAATAGTTAGTATTAAATTACTTTTCTTCAGGATTTATTCTATGCAATTAAATTACAAAGGAAGAATTGTGTAATAGAAAAGAAAATTATCAGTGAAAATAATAATAGTTGAGAAAAGGTAATATATTAAGTGTCAGGCTTCATTGAAGCGATTTTTGTGGATCTTTTATTGGTACATTTATGAATGATAGTTGAAAGAGGCCAAACTAATGATTGTTGATAAATGCTTTCGCAATAAATCCATTCGCAATCAAGATTGAAATGTTTTATGGAATCCATTCTTTGAGTTCTTAAATCAAATATTTGTGTATTGGAGGAACATCAGAGAAACGACTTCTTCAACAAATTGAACATGATTTTCATCACTTGAAACATACTTATACAACAGCTTAACCTCTAACATCTGTTACCAAGAAAACAACGTCCTTTAACATGAAATTAAAGAAAATTTCGAATATGAATTTTGGCATTAGACGGAGACGTTTTGCTCTCTCCAGATTTTTTAAGAATTGAAACCAAAGTTTATCATTTTACCACTAGATCGAAATAAAATTTTAAAAATAAGCACTTAAAACGTTTTCGATGACATCATGATTGTCATTATCAGATTGTATGGACAACCATTGATCAGGCAGTTATTGGAAGTTAATTTCGAATTCACCGATTGTCATGGACTACCATCACAAATATATTTATTTATTTTTATGGCGTAGCCACGATACAATATCAGCAATGCATGATTAATCATTCTTTACTGGGGGATTAAACTTCAGTTAATTACTTCTAATTATTTTTAAAGGAATAATTACGAAATTAGACAAAGTATTATAAAGTAAAAAGATATATTGCTATTTTCTAAAAGATATAACTTCATAAAAAATTATTGATTCTAATTAGGTATGAATGAAATGTAAATTACAACTTCATAAATCTTGCGGTGTCATACTTCACATAAAGGTATACAGTGTTGAAAATAGGGGGTGTTCACCTTCTAAAAGATTCTGAAGATTGTCCCCAGGGCGCTGGTACAGCTCCTGTTTTGGAACAGTTATAAATGGTGTGCTAGAAAGCTTAGAAAGGAGACATTGCGATAGCGTATGCAGATGATATCTGCTTATTAGTGACCTTTATTAGTATTTTTAGGAGGAATACGATCATTAAGGTACACGACAAGTCAATCAATATCGTACGCGAAACGAAATATATAGGTCTACTGATAGATATTAAATTGACGTTTACCAAGTCTGTTGGTGCGTAACAATAAAAGCACGACCTCTGCATACCTAGCATGTAGCGACAGCATACAACGAGTTGGCTACGACAGGAACTGGCTCCCTAAAAGGAGTAAATAAAGCTATGCAAAGTGACATGAGACCTATAATCAGATAAAGGGCAAGTGTTTGGATGCCGCGAGTGTGTAACAAACACATACAAAGGAAAATTCTCAGCGTCAGCGAACGTGTCTTATAATGCTCAGCGGATGCTACTCGAAGGTTTCAACCCCCTCAGTAGAAACATTATAGTACCACCTTCATGAGCTACGTCTGCAGTACTGGCTGAGCAAGACTGGGATAATTAACATAGACGACGAGAAACAGACGACGAGGAAAAGATGAGCGTGAAGTGAAAGGACGACTAACACGACGTCTTATAAGCGAATGGTGAATAAGATGGGATACGTCAACAAAAGGTAGAAACCTACACCGCATCATATCCAATGTGGGCTTCAGGGTGAACGATAAGTCAAGGTTTGAACCATATAGATATGTGATTGAGATGCTCACAGGACACATCGAAAGTTACCAACTTATGATATGTAAAGCTGGGACAGCAGATGTCTATGGGCCAAAGGAACGAAAGACGTCAACTATCTGCTGTGGGAATGTACTTTGTACGACGAGGAGAGAAATCATTACTAAATAAAATACTAAATAATGTATACTAAATGAAACATAGGACCGCTGAGTGAAGCATTTGCTGATTGTGTGAATATGATTTGAAGTATTCGCAATGCGATGAAGTCAAGGCAGAACGAAATGTTATAAATATGAAAATATGAATATCTATGGAATATAACAGATTATATATATATATATATATATATATATATATATATATATATATATATATATATATATATATATATATATATATATATATATATATA
>NNCF01128631.1:0-39694 GCA_002313205.1 Laupala kohalensis | reverse complement strand
AGAAACCAAGTGCTCGTAGAAAGAAAAACATATAACATGGAAAAATATTTTGGTGCCAACAACAGTAGGACACGTCAAGTCATCTGCAATTCCTGAGAATTTAGTGTCAGTGCAGTTGCCTGCAGCACTCACGAATTTGAGTTGTAGAATTCTTCAAGATTCACTACGCGAAGTTCAATCACAATGTTCATATGCTGCAGTAATGACAGTTTGTCGTTTGACTGATCTCAGCTCGGGTAGCGAGGGGAGACGTCTCGGTCATCTGTGAGCCGGCTTGTGGCAGAGCGATACACAGAGGTCTTCTCAGTAGGAGATCTCTCGTCAGAATTAATTCTAGTTGTTATCAACAAAATATTTCACCTTGGTAACCTTCCGATTCGTCGAGAGAATCCTTTGTCGCTGTTCTGGAACCTTCCTAACAGCGTTCATATTTCTTGTCAATAAGTCTTGCCTTGACATTCTAGTAAGCTCCAAACAACATTATTTCTTGTCTAGGAACGCGTACACATCTGTCGTTCTTTGGAGTACTTAAACAACAGTTCGTTTGTCTTGCGTTCGGTATCTTTGAGTGCAGAATGTCTTCCGTGGTATAACATGTAATATCTATTCAAGTGTTGCGAGTGATAATATGTATCATTAGCTGCAAGTGATAATATGTAGCATATCATATTACTGCTACACAGGTATACAAATTAGGCATTGGAAAAAAGTAGAATTCACATTATTGCTCTGTATGGATGATGTAAAACTATGCAGCCACAGAAAATCAACTGAAACATTTGACTGAACTAAAAAAAATTCTTTAATGACATAAAAATTAAAAATTTGGCAAGAAAAAGAACACGGAGCATAAGAGATGAAAGAAAAAATTAAGCAGAAATACTTTAAAACAAATACTTTAATACTTCTCAAATCTAAATTAAATGCCAAAAATATATTCAAAGCAATGAACACTTATGCCGTCCCACTGTTAACATACACTTTAGGTGTCCTGAGATGGACGCAAACAGAAATGAAAGATATACAAACAAAAACCAACGTAGCCATGACAATACACAGAATTCATCATCCAAAAGCAGCTGTAGAAAGAGCTACACTGTAAAGAAAAGGAGGGGGACGGGGACTAATAGATATACTTAACCTACATAACAAAATTATTTACAATCTAAGACAGTATTTCTACTCAAAACAAGAAGAATCACATTACTACAAAACAATAGTCAAAGCAGACAAATACACTCCTGTAACATTAAGTAATGAACATAAGACCCTTGACATAGAAGAAGATGTAACCAAGCTTACTCGTCGGAAAGAAAAGACCCTGAATGGATGGTTTGTAAATGAAGTAAGCCGATATACCGTCGACATACAAGCGTCGTACAACTGGCTGACCTATGGAGAACTACAACCTGAAACTGAAGGGTTCTTTATCGCCATCCAAGACCAAGTGATCAAGACCAACAATTACCATAAGTTCATCTTGAAAGATGGAGTTGAATAGGACTTATGCCGGTGATGCAAAAAGGAAACTGAAACAATACACCATACCATAGGAGGTTGCCAAGCTATAGCACAATGTGATTACAAATTTAGGCATGATCAAGTGGAAAGAATCATTAATCAGGAATTAGCTTTGAAATACAAACTACAGGAAAGTAAGGTAACTACTTCCAATATGAACCACCCATCATTCTTGAAAATGAAAATTATGAAATTTATTGGAATAGAACAATCATAACAGAAGGTAGACAATAGACCAGATATAGTAGTCAAGAAGAAAAGAGAGAAAGAAGTACTCCTCATAAACATCGCCATCACCAACAACAATAATCTGGAACGATCATACAAAATAAAATCACAAATTACATTGACCTTTGCTTCGAAATTACGGACATGTGGGAATATGACAGAGTGAGAGTAATCCCAATAATACTGTCAAACATGGGAGTAGTAAGCAAGAACCTGTTCAAATCGCTGCAAGAACTGGAACTCAAGCCACAAAACTTCCAACTCATGCAAAAATCAGTTATCCTAAACACATCCTGCATAGTTCCGCGATTCTTATAGATGTGATGTTTGATGGTAACTTCTTGATGTTTCTCTCCTAAACAAAATTATCAAAAAAGCGGTTAAGAAAAGTCTCTGACTCTCCAACCGCAAGAAACCAACAGAAAGTCGTGAACAAGATGGAAATTAATAATAATAATAATAAATAAAAAAACCGTACCTCACTGCGACCAGCAGAAAAAGCTGAGATCCTAAATGGAATAAAATAATAATAATAATAATAATAATAATAGAACCATGGTATCACTGGACGGTGCGGAGGCGCTATAAAAACGGTAGTCCCACCGCCCTCTGTAGCTTTTGTTCAGATCCGCTTCCAACGGGAAGGATAATTAGGATTGCGTAGGGAGTGTTCTACTCAAGTACCACTGGTTGAAGCGGGTTTCACCGGTTAGTTTGGCGATGTATTTTACAGCCGGATTTGACTGGACTTCATGGTTTTCTATATTATGTACATTTTTACTAATAGGTAACTTAAAATTTACAGTCACAAAAACATCACAAAAGAAATTATTTACATGTATCTGATTCTATGCATTTATTAATCGTCTTGTCCACAAACATATTTAATACAAATTACCAGAATTAGTCCTTGATGTGAACGGTAAACAAATAAACTCCAAAAAATCCTGAATAAAAAATGTAATTAAAACGTCAACTGTTTCCTTCAGTCTTCGAATTCTGTAGGGTAGTCTTCGCCCCAAAACAGTCCACACCTGCACGCACCTACGCAACTGAACCTCGCCGACCCGGACGCAGAAATAAATCGAATATTGGCACGTACAATATAAATATGTCTGAATGAGAGTGTTACGTCAGAATGTTTTATTTTGAACGCAAGTTCTCTAGTTCGACGATCGCTGAAGCGATTCTACACAATCATAGTGCGTCTACGATATTTCCCGCCAAGCGAAATTATGCACTTTTCTAATTCCTTGAATTTCTCAGACCGGCTATGTTAGGAAGGGTAGGAAAACACTGAAATACCGATATGACCTGGCGTCCTCAGGGCTACTTATATTCATATTCAATTGCAAGAATTACTCAAAAACAGGAGGTTGGAGAGGAAGGGTGTCGAAAGCAAACATCGCATCTGCCAAATAGTCCTTGGACCGACCATGGAAGTCAGCATACTCAATTCTTACCATTTCAACCTTCCTTTGTAGTGGCTTTTCGGTAGTATGTTTTATTTCACAATCTGTTGTCATATTCCATTATTGGTTTACAATTCCAATATTCAAAATACTACAGAAAATATTTATTTGTGGAAACCTGAGGAAAAAGAAGTCAGAATGCGCTTCCTCTCCGCGATGTCACCCCTCGATGACATGTTCTTTGCAACGAGCTGCACGGTAAATGTTACGCCACTGATGGTATGTCAAATCCTTGATCATTACCCACTACAAAACACCACAATATATTGTTTTCAAGGGAAAATGGCGTCTGAGAACTCAGGACACCTTGGCGAACTGTACAGGTCCCTCTAGCCTTAATAACATTACTTAACGTCACCGGAGTAACGCTTTTGGTCACCTACTGGTACCCAAAATTGGAAACGTTTTTATTAAAAGGTTTATTACCATTTTAAAGTTATTTTTGCAATCAATTTTGCGAACAAACAATTACAAAAAATGGATCTAAATGCTAAATAATTAAGTTAAAATTAAGTATTTAGGTAAGTTTCTTTCTTCCATTTACGTTTGATCCTATTTACGTTTTTTAGTTTTACCGTAATTATGTTGTATTTTGACTCATTTCATTCGTAATTTAGGACTGATTCCAGAATCGCCACTTATTATGAGTAAACACTTAAGTGAACTCTCCACTCATTCACAATCCAGAAATCACACAGGGATCATTTAAGTAATGCTTGAGGGTTCACTCATTGCTATAAGTGCGGGTTGGCGCCCACTTAAGTGGGTCTTATGTGAAATACGCTCGCGAGAAAACTGGCTGACAGTGTGTTCTAGTTTCACGGTGTAGCAGATATATGCAAAAACGCATGATGAATTCGGGTAATTTGAGAAATTCCACAAAGGCAGTATTCTAAAAGCGCGGAGGATATACATCCGAGATCTGTATTTCTTTGAGATTCTTTACTACAGGACCATTGCAGAATGCAATTGATTCCAGTACAATGCGAGGTTATGTGATCAAAACATGCGTTTGAATTTTCAATTGCCATATTTAATGTTTCATTTCAGGCAATACAGTTTGCAGAACCGCCGAAACTTCTGGTAGTGTGTGTCAAATTTTGGCATCTAATGTGAACTAATAGTTGTTTTTTTAATTTCAAGTGCCTTTCCAGTTAATTGTGATGGTAAATCATTAATAACATTAGAACCATTAATTCGAACATACTGTTTTGAAATGAACAATATTGTTCACTTAAAGTTTTATAACACAATTTAAATAAACATCTATTATATAACACAAATAAATAAAACACCAAGTCTACAGAAAGAAAGTAGAACTGCACCACAAAATGTCACTAATTGCCACCGGACGCAACAAAACTCAGAACACAAGTATAGGTAGAAAACCAATGAACAGGTTAAAATTCAATATAAACAAAGACGGTTGCATGGCGACCGAGGCAAGGAGCATACATTTCACGAAATAAATAACTGACATCCCACTTCCCCACATGCTGACACATGCTACTCAGCTATAAATGTTTACTTGTTTCTGGGATACACTTAAGTGTTTACTTCTTATATGTACCGTCTCTGGAATGAAAAACACCTTAAGTGGTCCCTCATAATAAGTTAACACTTATTACTTAAGTGAAACCTTTTGCTATAAGTGACGACTCTGTAATCCAACCTTAATGTAGAATACAAATAATACATTATAATGGTAATACAACGTTAAATAAAAAATTAACATTGTCATTTTTTGGGTGTGCAGTAGGTGACGAAAAGCTTAACCCCGGATAGGTCGAGGTGTGTTCATTGGGAATGAAGGGACCGGCCGAGTTCGGGGAAGCGCCCTAAGCTCTCATACGCCAATATCGTTCGAAAATATTATATTTGACTTCTCGAAGGCGTTATGCCAGTCGGAGGTGATGCGGAGTAGAGGGTTTCCAAACTGAATAATCGTTATTCCCTCTTTACATTAACAAATAATATTATGAATTTCATTAAACCTCTTTTCCTAAACGTTCGGGGCGCTGGAGCGCGAACATTTTGATTAACGCTCATAAACCGTACATCAAAAGCAAATCGCTTTACCTTCCCGCGCCCTGAATTTTTCCGCCTTAGGTAGCCGCCTAGGTTTTCTATATGGATAAACCGACCCTACTCGGCACTTCTGACCTTTCTTCAGAGAAGGGACAGTTCATCTTTCCCGGGTTTCCACTGCTATTAAACATTTTGACTTCTTCCAACGGTTCATCAGTTGGGACAGCATTCTCCTTTCATTGTGCGCTCTTTCTTCACCAGACACTGCACATTCTTCAACTAACGCACTCTTGGCATTTGAAAAGAATGCTAAAAATACATTGTGCAGAAGGTAAAAATACATTGTGCAAATAGATGACACGTGACTGATTCGAATTTAGGACAATATTTCTTCACCCATTCCACTCACACTCCGGTTAAGATATTCAAATTCGTAGAATAATATACTATGAAATCAAAATAAGTTAGATTAGGTGGTAAAGGGAAAGAAGGAGGTAATTCATATGCGAGATTTCATATTTTCATCGTTTAGATGAACTGTTCTGTAATCAGCGTCATTCAACAGTTTGACCTTCATCATAATTTATGGTTATTTCTTTTATGCTTGAATCTCGTATTGAATTCATAGTTTTTGGTATATTCAGTGTTTTTAACCAATAGGAATGCAGAGATTATTAGACTGATTGTCCAACTGAAGCTAGTAACAAAGAAATACCTGGAGGCACATACCATTTAAAAAACTACAAAAATATGCTTATACTATGTTGAAGTAAGTACTTGAGAATATAAATTGTTATTTTGATTTTCTCTATATATGGCCGTAGAAAAGCTACGGAACACAAATAATGTAGTCGATGTCAGCTCTCACGTAACATATATTTGGCGCTAATAATATTACCCTGATTCTTACCTGAAATATTCTCGCATGCTACCAACCATTAAGATCCAGAATTATTAGTACAAAACAGGGTCAGCTGGTGTTACGAACGAATAGCCATTCGTCGTACACATAGGAGAGGATATGTGGGGACTCGTATGTTTCAACGAGCTAAAGAGATAAAAGATGAGAAGAGATTCTTGTATAACACGTCTCAGATTCATAAATACATATTTATTACATTTAAACAAAGTATACATTTAATTTCCTTAAATTACAAAAGCAGAATTACATAAATTGTCTCCTGAATTGCAAAGTTGAAATTGGTTGTTGTGTGCCACCAATACTCCGAGAATAATAGTTTCTACGGAGTCACAATAAATTAATAACATGAAGCATAAACAAATGTTTATGAAAAAATCCCCTTATATAACCCTTTCCCCAGTTAAAGCAGAATTACAATATGGTATGTTGGCAAATTTGAGGTGCGATCGCAACTGATCTACACAAAAAAAGTAAACCGCGCTGGACTAAGTTTTTTAGTGCAAACCCCCCGTCCCATCCTTAACGTTTGTTTACAACAGTACCTACTTATACATTGATAGTGGTTATAACAACCATAAAATTGCGCAGGATTTTGAAGTGCATTAGATCAAGCGATTCTAAGTGCAGGTCTCGTTATTACGAGAATAGATACTTAGTAAGGTGAAGTGCTTCTTATCAGTAGCCTTCTCTCCGCTGCCATGGCTGCGTTGCCGTGGTCTTCCGTGGAGTAGTCTTCCTGGTGTCAGCCTTGTAGCATGGAAACAATAGCTGAAACTAGAAAATGTTCGTGAACAGATATGTTCAATGCAGAGTTGCTGAGAGTGCTAAGCCATGTATTGAGATGGCGCAGCTGTTGAATGACTTCATGTAGGAAGTCATGTTCCAAAAAAATAAATGGTATCAAAGATACATTTAGTATGTTCAATGATTCGTTACGTCGAGTTACTACGAGCAGTTGGACGACTTCATGTCGCACGGCACGACGACGCGACCCCCTGAAGTATGACTGCAGAATGATAGTAAATGTGACTCGAACGCTGCTCTTTATATAGCCGGCGCACGGAACGTACACATGGAGCGTGTTCACTAATTCAGTATCATGGAACTTGCAGTTGACAAAGAGATTATAGTTTCAAGAGAGTGTCTATATTCAATGAATACTTATATATTCACAGAGTAATCACGCACATGGAGTAAATAATAAGCTTCTCAAAGAACACCAACGAATTAAAGTTTGTGATGGATGAGAATCATATGGATGAGCACTTTACGAACGTTTTGGTTCGTAACAGCTGGTTAGTAGTGGTTTGTTATGAAGTTGCTGATTTGGTTTTATTTAGTATTAATACATGACAATAGCAGATTTTGCATAAATTATTGTCTTCTT
The DNA here is from genome assembly GCA_002313205.1 of Laupala kohalensis. Classification (NCBI taxonomy): domain Eukaryota; kingdom Metazoa; phylum Arthropoda; class Insecta; order Orthoptera; family Trigonidiidae; genus Laupala; species Laupala kohalensis. The sequence goes on along the minus strand of NNCF01128631.1, from coordinate 32,136 downwards.
TCTAGAAGTACATATAGCTTTCAAGCTGTACAAATTTTTTTAAAATTAATCGCTGAAGTAACAAAAAGTTATATGTACTTCTAGAAAGAAGACAAATGTAATAGGAGTGAGCGTGGCTCAGTGGGTAGAGCGCTGAGCTGCTGGCTGGATGGCTGGGGTTACAACCCCGGTGAGGTGGGGATTTTCAAGCTGTACAATTTTTTTTTAATTAATCGCTGAAGTAACAAAAAGTTATATTTTACAGGTAGGGAGTCTAAAATAGTATGTATCTACCAGAATGAAATGCAAAAATTTTCAAACGAAACAAGTAAATTTATTATATTCAATATTTAGAATTATTATGATTATTAGATGAATTTTTGACTGCACTAAAATACTAAACAAATTCGTGTCTTTCCACTGAATGAATGTCTTTGTTTCTTGCTGAATGAAAGAATTAATTTACACTGAATGAATCGCTTTTTTACACTATTTCTTCTTTACATTCCTTTCCACCCAAAAACTTTTCAGGCGTAAAAGCTTGTGCTTATTTTTCTTCTTTCGCGATCAATGTAATATTCACTTCACGTTCTACCCACAAAAATATTGAATTTGTTAAGTCAAGTCAAAAGTAAAAATATCCCACAACAGGCCCCGAAGGTCTATGGGGTTCGCGGAGAGTAGAGCTCCGCAATTATTTGACCTCGGTACTAGAAGGAGGGGATGTGGTCAGTATCTCGCTCCGACCGGTTTGACCCCAGGATAGACCCTGGTACTCATTTTACAGCAGGCTGAGTAGACTTGGGAGTCAGTCTCGATGTTGAGGTGTAATGAAAATCCCCACCTCACCGGGGTTTTAACCCCAGCCATCCAGCCAGCAGCTCAGCGCTCTACCCACTGAGCCACGCTGACTCCTATTGCATTTGTTAGGATAGGTGGACGAGTAAATCCATTCCTACGAACCAAAACTCCCCTTGCATTTCGTTACTCTCCTTCAGAACAATCTTCCCGTGTCCTCGAAATCATCTGAAGAATCTGAAGAAATCACAATCATGATCTCTGTCCTGGTTCATCACGATCTTACGAAAGTCTATTATTACGAAAATCTATAAATGCTTGAAGTGCTACGATTTCTTGTAGTACTGTGTAGCGTTGAATCAGAATGTCAGTTATCCGAATGCTGAAATAACCCATCTGGCATCATAGCACGAAAAAAAGTAATAAAGGCAGTCGCGACGATGTCAAACTTTTATTAAAAGGCCGAATTAGAGATTCGGCTGTCGTAAAGAGGATGACAACTTGTATTAAAACGTCCTCCGTGTCACAGAATTAATCTTGATAAATCTTGTTACGTATTAACATACATACAAATAAATTTATTCTCTGAATATTACGCACTTTATAATCTATATATACAAAATCGAAAAACTGCTCACAGACTAAGCACGAAATCTCAGAAAGTACAAAGCTTATGAAAGCAACTGAATTCCTATTAGGAGGTAGACATCCGCTAAGAAAGTATTTTACGAAAATCCACTCCTAACGGGGTAAAATGGGAGTTGGAATGTTTTATGTCCGTGTACCAACATAATTATTGAGCGTCTGGAGGAACTTTTGAGACCTATACCTATGGAGGGGGTGGGAAAAGAGTGACATGTAGAAATAATGGACAAATCTGATATTAGATTCGAAACCATACTTTTCGGTGCCGTTGGGATGGGTAAGGACGTCCCCGATGCTTTGTACGTTCACAATCATACACAAATACACAAATAAGTAACATACTCCTGACATTCATAGGGTAGGGTGGATATGGGGGATAGGTAAAAATAATAAAGAGCAACGGATATTGGTGTTGAATACATCATTTTTTTTTAGAATCAGGAGAGTAGAGTCACACTCGCATAAGTCCACGATCACCCCGTATCAGAGAATATACTCCCTATGAGAAGGGGTTGAAATGTAAAAATAAATGAAAATGTTATTATATTAGTGAGATAATGGTTTTTGGTGTCGCTGAAATTAGTAGTGACATTCTCGAAGACACCAAAGTTCTCAATATGCCCATGAAAACCCCAGCACCCCTAGGGAAGCGTATGCCATGAAAAAATTATCGAACATCAGAGATTACACTGATAAGTCCATAATTTTCGGCGTCGCTGTGTTAATAGTGCCATTCCGATATCGTGTAAGTATAAATTCAGCCCTGATGAAAAGACACCATTTGCGGGGGTGCACCATTTGCGGGGGATGGGGGTGGGAATGGGTTTATGGATAAAAATATTGAAAACTCATTCTCAAATATAAAATATTGTAACGGATCCATAATATTAGGGTTAATGAGGTTTTTAAACTACCAATGCCGTTAAGTTCAAATTAAGATTACATAGAGACACGGTATCCTTTAGCTGTGGGATGGAAGAGCAAGACGAAAAAATAAAGTAAAAAGACCGATATTTACGTACAATATTCCGGTCAACTCTATCAATATCTGTGAACGTTAAGCCACACTTACAACGGAGAGTAACACCGACATGTAACGAGCACAAACACGTGGTGTAGACGGTACAGCGAGCAAGAAGGAGCACAAACAACTAAGATCTACTGGTTCGCGTCCCTTAACTACTCGCGGCGCTGCGTGGAAAGCGTCCGCGCGGCTCGTGAAAGTTCGTGCTCAGTCGGCTCTGTTACACTACTGCTTTGCTCGCCGGAGTGGACGCGTCTTTGCCATCGCTTCTCTGTCACCCATCATCCCCATCATTGATAACTAAAATTAGGAGCAATCGCAATTACACATTCTATTCTGACGCAATTACATAGATTGATACATTTATATTGATAGTTCCAACAGCAGTTTCCTTCCTTGCTTCTTATATCATGCTCACCATTGATCACTGGAGAAACAAGAATTACAGTGTTAGCGTATGGTAGACATCCACATCATTCAGAATATTTGGACCATTGTGGATTCCAATGATTTATTTATACGGTAATATACATTATAACGTTATGAAGTTCTTCTACAAACAACATTAACTGTCAATTATTTTCCGAATTAAGAAATAACATTTAATATTATAAACATATCCCGTGGTAATATTATTAATTTGTTTCAATATGTCGTCTGCCATGGGTTTTATTCCGACAAAGTCGGTAACACGGCTAGAAGATCTCTTTAATAGTTAAATCTTTCGAAGATATCTTGAAATCTTTTTACAAAAATTTAAAAAATGGAAATATCCCCACTAAGACAGTAAAGATAGTCAGACATACTTAAAGATAGTTAGAAACACTTTTACAGGAATCCGATGCCAAAAACTTCAAAGAGGATAACACAAATTTTCTTTGATATTACTTAAAATGAATATAACCCCCAATCTCATTATGCGATCCTGATGTGAATACACTGTTTCGCAGTCGATATAATATAGTCATTCCGTTGACATTGTGCATTGAGTGAAACATTCTGGTTACTGGGTTGGTGAATTCAAATTATGGAACAGAGATCAATATTAAATAGGAAACATTCTGTGGTCACAGCTGTCTGTATGCAGAAATTTTCCATGGAAGAGACAGTTCTGATTCCGAAAGCACTCGAATCCTAACTAGCATGTAGCCGCCTCCACAATATTAGCCATAAGACAAACAAATTATTACCTTCTTGGCATGAAAGTACCTATGAAAAATATTCAGGTGCTGTTCCATCTTCCTTACCATAAACGATTTTTCGAGGGAAAGAAGGCTTCGGTAAAGTAAAAACTTAGAAGTATTTTATTATAAAGACGCCTTCGAATCGCTGCACAGGATGTGTCTCTTGAGGGAGTATCCCATGACATGTTTTTCATCCGTAAATTTTTTGTGTATGTTTTGTGTGCATGAATGTGTTTGACTTTTCCATGTACAGAATGTTTAATAATTCTTTATTGAACCTTCATTTTTCCGCTATTAAATAATCAATATTCCGTCATAGTTTCTCAGAATATATAGTACTTTAGGTCTATGTGACTTTATATGTTGATGGTAGCAGTGCAGACTGGATGACATTGTAAAGTAATTAACTATGTTTCAATTGTTTAATTATCAACTCGATAACTGAGGGTCGCTAGAATCGGTATCGGGAACACACCAGATTAAGACGCGGCATTGCGCTCTCATGTACTGTAAGGTGTTCTTCGTCATTTGTAAAGTTCATTTATCATTTCTTGATATTTGACTTTTGATTTTTGACAAGTTTTCTTGATACATCGAATAAATCTTCATTGTCTAAAAGAATTCTTCATTATTGGCGTAGATAATGGTGTATTTAACATGTTATGTAAAATTTTCATTCCTAAACATTATTTCCCATATGTATATAGTCGTATGTGTCACAAAGAAATAATGTTTATTGAAAAAGGAGACAAAGTTGAAACACTAGTTGTTCGTTAAATATAGGAACAAGTAGTCTAATACCTTCAGCAACATTAATTACTGGAAAAGTTTATTAAATGAAAAATCCACTATAAAATGCATAATTAATAATTTTAAAAAATAGTGCTTTTTATCAATTCAGTTTTACTATATTATAAATTTCGGATAGATATGCACAAAAACTCGGAAAATATGCCTTAAAAAGTTCAATTTATGCACTTATGGACTTAAAATCCAATTAAATGCACTAGAAGTTGGAAATATACACTTAAAAAACAAGTTACGTATGTATCTTGTAATTACTGAGAAAGTGTAAGTGTAAATTATGTTAGGTGAATGACATAATGACATATACAGCTCGTTCATGCTGTATACGCCATATTTCAATAATAAATATGTAAATTTTGATTTTTTACAGAAATTTCAATAACCTAAAAATTACAGATTCTGATATAAATCTTCAAAAATATGCATTTATATGCAAAGAAACATATTCGAAAATGTGCATTTATAAGCACTATTAAGATAAATTCAAATGATCCCACTTGGTTAAAAATACCCACAAATCGATTTCTCAAAACCAAAATATACGAAACATGCAAAATCCGATCTCTGACTATAAATCATTATCGTAAGTTCTCTCCTATATTTGGCTTAGATGTAGAACCTGAAGAATATGTGTGATTAATTTCGTCGAAGGAGGATGAAGTAGGTTCTTTTGACCATGACAGACTCTCTTCCATCTCGTTCTGCACGAATGGATCTACCTCTCATGCATGGGAATGCTCGCAATCTCTCAGAGCTGTGCACGGCCGGCGTGCAAGCTGTGCGCCGTGAAAGTCCTCCAGGCGCTGCCTGCATCCGCCTCTGGCACCAGATGCTCCCACGGTTGCGTCTGGAGTCGTCGACAGGAGCACTAACGAGCGTTGCCCTCTCACCCGGGTGTTTCTTATCCTGCGATCACTCGTCTGTCGTGCTATGGAACCTCTCATCTCGGGATTCGCGATGTTCCCTTCCCTGACAGTGCAGTGAGGGAAGTATCCATCGTCTCCACAGCCATCTCCTGGGGGAGGGGGAACCCTGTCCCACCCATCCCCGTCACCATCATTGTCTCTTCTTTTCTGCTTACACTGTCAAACCTCCAGGGTGATCCCTTTCTCTCGTCATCAACCACCACGATCCTGTTTACCTGCTACATATTTGTATCATACGAAGCCATCACCGCTGTTACTTCTGCAACTTTCTGTCTCGATAACCACATCACCAAATGAATCATGAATATGTTTTAATTGTAGATACAACTTTTTAAGTAGACAAAATTTTCACACACAGCGTATCGAATGCTATTTGCGTCATCATCAGCTGAATGTACCGTAGTAAATTAAAGACCACTGTCATCAATGTCGTGAAAAATGCATTGTTGACGTCATGGCGCTGACGATCGTTTTCCATCGCTTCTTCGTGGCGTCGTCCTCAGCATCGGAATAAACCGGAGAAAGTGTTTTCTCTTAGGGAGTGACTTCACGCCCTGCTTCCCATCTAAACAATTTGCATTCTTGAATTAATGGATTCATTTGGGTGAACCTTGTGCATCATTGGTGGTTCCCACGCGATTAACCGCGTAAACTTGTTTTGGAGGAAGTAATTTAAAAGTATTGTCTGCTCTTGGGTGAACAGAGCGCATTGTTTTCTCTTGTTTTAAATAAGTCGGAGAAAAACCCTTTCCATTCGCCATTTAAACTTCACTAAAGTTCATTTTTTGAGAGTGTTTTGTATACAAGCAATTTCAACGAGTGAACCTACGTCACAATAAACTTCTGTAGCTACGATCACTTATTCTCAAGAATAACTTGCGAATATCAAAAGTTTCCAATCTCTCTCAACACTTCTGAGAATTCATTCTTTGTAGATTTCATTCTCCACATATCTCTTCGTTGTTTAGTGACGGGAGTTCTTCAAAGTCCATTTCTCCCGAGAGCCCAACATAAAAAATCCAATAAAAATCTTTTTCACTGCTAGATCGGCGTATTCGCTGGTTCTTCCTTTTATTCTTCCGTACTCGGCGACGACGTGCAGCACGTGACCTCACCGTGACTCTCTGGGCGAGAAGTTGCGCAAATAAAATCCATTAGTCGAGGGAAGACATCGTCGGCGCGCTCCAACCCGCTTCTACATCAGGCGTTTAACTGGATTTGTGCGCTCACTTCTGTCACACTCGTTCTTTCGCTCCGTCACTCATGGAAAAGTCACCAACAATTCAGATCAACAAATGATTCATTAGAACGTTGTTTATTTACACGATTAATACTCTATGCTATTGTTTTGTTGTTCGATGCAGCATGCTTTCGTTATTTATGGAGCAATCCGGATGCTACCTTGGACCATTGGATATTTATTGTGTTTTCCATTACCCCGTTTTGTTGCTTCATACATCACGCTATAATGGATCTCTGAGGCAACCCGGACGTTGCTCCAATGATCTATTTCTCATGAACTTTGGAACCGTTACACGACTTTTTCAAACTAATGAGCCAGACATACTTAAATAATTCGATTTTCTCAATAAGTCTAGTTCTATTGAGTTTTTCTTAATGCATCATATTTAATATTCCTTAAAATATTAATACGAATGGAAAGTTGAAATAAAATGAATATCCCATTATATTCAAGATATAACACTCAAAATATTCAACCCCATAAGAGAAAAACATTTTAAACAAGAGTAACAATAATATAAGGTTTTGTCACTGTCTGTTCTTTCTTGAAAATGAAATATATTTTCAAAATTAGATCCCCATTACAATGTTGCAGGGACAAAAAAGGTTCTGCAATTATATTTTATGTAGAAAATGCACCAATTAAAATTATTTTTAAAAAGTGCTTAAAGGAATGTGCAAATCTTTTTGTGCTAATGAATTTAAGTTCATGACAAAATAGGCCACGTTTTAGTACACAGGAACAGCCACCATAGTTTGGTAAAATAAGACACAAATTTATAACTTCAGTACAAATAAAATTTTGATGAAACGATTTTTACGGTTTAATTGTAAATGCTGGGCGAAAAATGTTTTAATTAAAATTAACGAACATACAGAAATTTCTTAAATTGCTGTGAACCTCACCACCTTTATGTTATGTTGACTGAAAATGTGAGACGGGACCGATATTTGAAACCGGAACCGACAGCTTAACGCGCTGATGCGCATTTTCATTCAACATGAAGTAATTAATCTTCAACATTACATCATAACATAGCGAACACATTTTCATTGAACATAACATAATTAATCTGTTACCTGGCGGTGATGTTCACAGTAATTTAAGAGATTTCTGTACGAGAATTTTTGCAGGAGCTTCGAAGGTTTTTACTCGAGTATTCGCTCACACCTAGCCGTAGGAAATTATAATACAGCAGCTGAAGTACTACAGAACGGTCTTTATAAAGAAGGTTTCACTCATCAGTGTTGTAGTAAAAGTGTTTTTGTAAAATACTGTGTAGTAGGCTGAAAAGACGGGTTGAGCATGAAGAAAAACTATCGATTTTACAAGCAGGATTCAGAACAAATAATAGCACAATAGACAATATTTTTATTCTTACCTCTCTTGCGGAACGGGCAACATCCGTTAAAAGATGAAAACTATATTGCGCTTATGTTGATTTCGAAAAAATGTTTGACACGGTAAAAAGGAATATACTTTGGACTAAATTAAGAGAAAATCTACTGTGTTAAAATTCATATATAGTACTGAGAGTGCATGTGTCCGTCTTTATGATGGCTCCGTCACAAATATTTTCTCAGTAAATCAAGGGGTCAAGCAGGGTTGTGTGCTTTCTCCATTCCTTTACATATTATTCATAGTTAGACTCATTGATGAGCTACGATATATTAATGCGGATGCACTCCAATAGGAGAAAACTATAGACCAATACCAGAATTATTGTTCGCTGACGATCTAGTTATCCTTACAAAAACTCAAATAGGGTCATAAAATAGTCAAAACACGCTTGAAATATTCTGTGCCGAAATGCAGCTTAAAGTAAATATTAAGAAGACAAAAACTTAAAAATGGCGATAGGATTAAATAAAAAGTGGTCTTATCGGGGAGAAACGATAGAAGATGTGAAAGAGTACACATATTTAGGTGTAACGATAACTATGAATGTATCGTGAACCACACACAAAGAAAAAGCAATACGCAAAGGGTTGTACATATTAAGTAGCATCTTGCGAAGTAGAGCAACGGTACCAGAAATAGCGCTAAATCTTGCAGATACAACGTTCAATTCAATCTTGGTACCCGGAATAGCGTACGGGGCAGAAGTATGGGGAGGGGGGGCTGGAGAAAATACCATGTTCAATTCTCTTCAAAATACATATCTAAAAATTGTAATTGGTCTTGCACAAGGCAGTGCTAACAGTGGTATTCTCTGGGAATTTGGCCAGGTGCCAGTTGAACTTACACTGAAATTCGGAGCAATAAAATACTGACTATCGATTAGGGCGGGGACAAAAAATGCTATTCGCCAGTAACAAATTCATTCATTTATTTATTTATTTATTTATTGTCAGGGAATCGTATCTTAATAATGGACATGGTGAGTGTTGTAGGCAAATTAGGGAAATAATCTGTAATTTAGGGCTGGAATACTTATGGCAGGCCACACCTGAGAGTAGTGATAGCAAGGTAATTCAAAATAAATTATATGAAGCATACAGACTAGAAATAAAAATGAGCAGGATATAAAAAAGGTCACTCATAGTTCGAACAGTTGTAGCAGGTCACTGGGGACGCAAACCATACATCAACTCACTGAAATCGAGGACGCGATCAGGTCACGGGTGGTTTCGACTAGGGGGATGGAAATTACGAAAATTAAGAAATAATCTAGATTCGATTTGTCCAATATGTGTTGAGCAGGAAGAAGGTTGGATTCACATCCTGTTATATTGTAGACGAACAGAAAAATATCGAATTTTTTTGCAAATCGGGGGCTTTATAAACGAAGACAGAAACATTAACTTGGCAATATGTGTAATGCGTGAAAACAGAATGTCTGTAGTGGAATCTTTCGGACAGTTTCTAAACTACTTAAAGGAAAAAAGGGAGAAAGAAATGAATGAGATTAAAATGGTTGGGCAAAATGCAATGTGATACTGCCGGTTTTTTTTCTTTCTATGTTGCAGGTAACGAAGCTTCTTTCTACGTTTGGGTGAAGAAAGAAGAACAAATTTAATGTAACTTATTGTTCGTATATGCGTACATTTGTAAATAGTTTATATAATACGTTCTGTTTTAATTCATTATATATGCTTAACGTATCTGGTCTCTCCCTTACATTAATGTGTTATTTTGTAAATACTTTTTCTTATAGATACTATTTGTAAATACTAATTTTGTAAATATTCTTATATACTCTTGTCTTATATAAATACTTTTATAAATTTCTTTTGTAAATATTGTCTCTTGTAAATATCTTTTCCATGTACAGTCTTTATGTCCTGACCGTTGGTTTTCCGTGGTTTCCAACGGTGCCCAATGAATTAGTCAGTTGCACCTATTTCAGATTTAAGAAACTATTACAGTATGACAAAAGTTTATATTATAATAATAATTAGTTTTCTATCCAAGCATTACTAAATTTAATATTACGACAGCAGGAAATAAAAATATCAATATTCCTATGAAAAATGTAGACGCAAATGAACAATTCATTGAGAGTGAATACCAGGGCATTTAACGCACAACCCACGGCATTAAAGCGCTTAAGAAGGCAAAGGGGCTAAAGCCCCGCCATATGTAATTTAAAATGTAAATATTGTAAATAAAATGCCCTATTCAATTGAAATGAACTGAATTGAATGGATTTCTGTATGTTTGTGAACTGCAGAATTGGAAAACACCTATCCACAATCAAGTATTCCCTAAGGGAGTCACCTCATACGAGGATTGTAATCTGAATGAGATCACCTCAGAGGTCTGTGAGTCTCGCAAGTTGTGGATTGGTAGATTGGTTCTAGAGGTGAACGGGGTGGCGCAGTTGGAATGCGCATCAGCTCGTTAAGCAGAAGGTCTCGTCTCCCATTTTCATAAACCATAATATAATTAAAATTTAGTAATTTAAGAATATGTTTCATTTTACAAAATATTGAAGACTATTTTTGAGTGTCATTTATGATCATGACACTAGGTACGCTCAATGCACTCGAAACTTGAACCGTATTTGCATATTTGGCATGTTTTGGATGTAAGTAGAAGAATTTATGGTATATGTATGAAGTACAGATAACTTTTCCAAGTTTCTTTAAGTTTGTCGACCATAGTCACGAATGCTCGATTACAAACAATTTATTCTACTACCAGAATGTAACTTGAAAGTTTTATTTTAAAGTTGCCAATATTACTTAAAATCACAGTCTTTTCTTTGCAAAGTGAAAATTATATAATTGCCCCAGATAGATTCATGATTGACCAATAACCAAACCATTTTTAAGTAATAGATTTCAGTACTAGTACAATGAAGCCCAAAATACATCCCTTCTCTTACTCTTTCCGAATTTTGTGCAACTAACAAAAGAAATCGAATAATTAAGTTCTTGTGTTTATCGTCGATTATGAGATATTCTTTGAATTTTAGAAATGAATGGATGAGAGTTAAATTAAACTCGCGAATGAAAAAATAGTACGTACAACAATGTGAACATTCAAACTGCTACAAATACGATATATCGCTAATTTCCCTTTCAATGATATTACACCATTAAATAAAGATTTTAACTGGAATAAAATCATACAGACACGAAACTTGGCAGAAAGTTAGATTTCGAGGTCACTTTAATGGGGAAAGAAAATCGGACACTCCAGTGGACCGGTGAGTCCCCGCTGGGGGAGTCAAAAGGGATCGCAAAACTATTTTTTGTAAATATCTCAAAAACTACGTGAGATACCAAAAAACGTTATGAGTAAACGTTGTCGCTGACAAAAGTTGCATCAAGTTTGGCTATAAGTAATTTTTTCGTCAGACGCACAGAAACCGAGATATGAGTGCTCAAAATTGAGAACTTTTTACGCAATTCTTAGTTTAAGGCATTTTTGCGAAAATACGAGAAAATAGCATTTTTTAAAATTTAGACCGATTATTGTGCAGTAAAATGGGTATGTAAGTGTTTGTACATGTACTACCATGTGGGTGTATATGTGGGTAAATTTTTGCATTATTGAAGCATTTTAGCAGTTTACACTCATATATAGTGCAAGTCTTTGTTGGAATATATTCATACACCTATATTATACTTGTCTAAATCCAAAAATACACATATATACGTATGGATTAGTCAATATAGAAACGTAAAAGTTCGAAAATAAAACTTATTTTCAAAAAAGAATTCTTTTTGCATATTTCCTTTAAATTCAACATTTCTGAGCATTTACTGCCTTATAGCAATATGTCTTATATCAATATATATTTATACTTTTACCTTTAACGTTTTTTTTATTACTTGCATATTTTTTTGATATTTACAAAAAATCGTTTTGCGGCCCCTTTCAATCCCCCCAGGGGGGCCCCCCGGTCCGCTGAAGTGTCCGGTTTTCTTTCCCCATTACAGTGACCCCGAAACCTAACTTTCTGCGAAGTTACGTGTCTGCAGGATTTTTGTCCAGATTTTCAAAAAATCAGCCTTTATTCAATGGTGCATATGAGCACTACCAGAACGATTAGAAAATGAAATATACATCTCATTGATATATGACGATAAATTCACCTCCCCAATGTCAATTTTAAAATGTGAATGTCATGAGATCTATTTTAAAAATAAAGGATTCTACAGTATTTTTGATTCGATTCTCGTAATTCATGTGGGAAAGTAGAGTATTTTTCGAACTAGTTAGCCACAAAACCTCTCTTTAAAAATTATTTTCAATTCATCATGAATTATAACGCTATTCTTCGTCCTACACTCCATAGGTCAACATGTAGGGTAGGCACCGAAGCACGGTCCCCACGTATTCTACAGTCAAAATGAACGATTTTCTTGGTAATAGTATTACGAGTCACTCAAAGGAAAAAGAAGTTAATAATTGACATCAACTCAACGAAACAACTCTCAATATGTGAAGTCAGTTAACTTCGTTAATGTTAAGTTTTCGTATACCATAAAAAACCGATCTTCTGAAAGAACAATGATCATGAGAATGTATCCAGATCTAACTTCTCAATTCTTTCCACTCTTTATTGTCAGACGTGCGTGGATGGGTGGGGACGGAAATCTCTGATAAATGGTTTAGATACATCTGATTTTTTATTCAATAGGGGCTTTAGGGCTCGTCAGGATCGAGGTCATTAGAACCCTTGCAGGAGGGGAAAAATGCAGTTTCGCACCATTCCCAACTGACCACATTTTTCGTGCATATGCAACCCTATCCCCTCCTAAAGAAGTTTCTATTTCGGTATATAGTCTCCTTNGGGGGGGGGAAATCGGTTTTATTCACTTACGCTGCCTAAACGGTTAGAGATATATGACATTTATGAGTGACAATATTGTTTGCCTCAAAGAGTTCTACAAAAAAGTCTGCGACAGCATGTCTATCTACTAAGGTTAATTTAAATTATGAAAAAAACGATATGAAAAATAGAAGTGTTGAAATACTTCAATTTAAGAGAGGAATTTAAGAAGGAGAAAATCAGACTTCATCAAATTTAATGGATTCCTTGTTTTGTGCGTTTAACAATGATAAAAAACATCTGTAAATCATAAAGTTTGGACGAATGATTTAGATTTTATAAGCGTTTTAATGAAATGGTGCAACCGCACTGCCGCAGTTGTATCGTTTAGGAAGCAAAAATTCGATCTGCTAGGCTTCCGGTGAGTGGGTTCGTTGGTCTAACGAGTAAAAAGCATTCCGGGCTACGCCGGGTAATCAGCTTGTACGCACATAATTATAAAATATTGATAGAAGTCTATAGAGTTAATTCTATACCAATTTAACGAAGTTATTTGAACAGCATTCAACATGTTGCCAGCCGCAGAACGCATCATCTTTGTAAAAATGACGGGTACTTTGATTTTTATGATTTTTCAGAAGAGGAAAAATATAGTTTAGTGGTGTTCATGCCAGCATAAATAGCCCTAGAACTGCGTTTAACTCCAGACTTATGAAATGGGTTCGGACCAAATGTTTATCGGAACATTAGCAGCTTTTGAGTGAGAAAACTGCCTCATTGCCACTGCGTCTGCGAAAGCATAGCATCTCGGTAGACAGCTGCCTGCCCGCAATTCCCAGAGAGGTGAGTTTCGCTTACTCTCAGATTGTCTCCGAATCCCCAGCCCAGATTCCAATCTCTCTCCCAAGCCTTTGCGCGTGGTAGCGTTGGAAGGCGGAGGGAGAGAGGAGTGCAAAAGACGCCCTACTGTGACCGCATCCGAACGCCCGTGAATCTGCGAGCGCTCTCGCTGGATCTCTCGGCATTACCGCGGCGATTTCACACCCGGTGCAAAGGGGTTTGGTGGTGTTTCCCCTACGCTCGGTAGGACTGGAGGAGAGAAAAGAGACAGTGAATTGTTGAAACCTATATACACTGTAAGTGAAGTGACCTATATAAACTACAAAAAGGTCTTATCCGCGATAAAGCGTTATCTTCTCCTAGAAATTATATCGAGTGGAATGGTAATTTTTCATTCTTTTCAAAGCGATGAATTACCAAAACTTTACTCTAAAAAGGAATGCATTTCTGTAAATCGACCTCGATGACTTATTATTGATTCGATTCAGAACATCCGTTGTAGTATAGTAGAAGCCCATAAAGACATATGAGCTATTTTTTCATGTGTATCGATGAAGTATTCGATCTCTATACCAGAGATCGAATATTTTATCGATACACATGACAAAATAGCTCGTTAACAAATGTATTACGACTATATTGTTCATAGAAATCTTTTCTTTGAGGTATACGCCATTCTTAGAACATAAAGTGTTTGGGTGTTTCCAAATCCTAAGGTCTTTTGGTAGTTTCTTTTGATTGCTGATATCATTCTCTTATTTATTTCTAGATATACTTTTTCGATGTATTATACGTTTATCGCTCTCTTATTAATTCTTCTCTCATGTACCATATAAGAGTTATTCTTCTAGGGATTGAAGAATTTTTTGTCTGCATTGCTGTTTGAGAGTATTCTTATAGTGATTTACTTTATGTCACGTAATAAATGGATTTTTTAATACACTGATATGATAATTAGGTTCACTGTATCCGGCGTATTTTGCGAAAACGTCACTTGAACTCGCATCTTGTAAATTACAGTATTAGACAGAAATCTATTTCAAAATAAAAATATATATAAAAAGCATGTTTATAATTTTTTAATGAATTAAGACATTACGTAATTTCACAAGAGTATTCGATCACGATCCGATTTAATACTGAACTTACTAAGTCAACCGAACGCCTGACGCGATCTCAGGTAATCGAGTCCGTTATCCTTTGACACCGGCTCCGATGAACCTCGTGTCAACAGCAAATAGAATTACTTTTTCAAATATTCAACACAGCTCATGAATCATGTTGTATTTTATTATTCCGAAATGGTGACAGTATTTTAAAAGTTATTATAATTTGTAGAGAATCTTCTCAATCTGCTACTGGATTTAGATAGACATGATCTATCTGCAGATCACGTGTTGAGAAATCATTTTTTGAGGTAATAGACGATAATACATTTGATTTTTGTATGACACGAGAAATGGTTTCCCTTGGGTTTCCCCATAGACAAGACATGTGCGTCATTTAAGAGACCTTCACTGTTAAGACAAGACATGTGCGTCATTTAAGAGTTACTCAGTTTAATAGAAGTTACTATGATCATGTAAAACTAACTACTAACCCTTGAGGAATCAAGTGATACGTTAAGAATATATATGTAATTATTTTTACTTTTTCACGGATGTCAGTGACGAGTATTATATTAATACTGGAAAAGTTTAAGACACATTGCACTCATGACACACATCGATATTCAAATCGGTAATTGAAATTATACAGTTAATTTTACAAAATAAATATCACTAATTGCAGGATGAATATCAATGAACGTTTTAAATTCATTAACGTCAAGAAATCAAATATGCTATTTTTCTAAAACGGGGATTTAAAGCAAAAAAGAGTACTGTGTATTTAAGCGGTATTAATAAATGCATAACGAACTGTTCAAAAACATAACATTTCAGTTATGCGAGAAAATCAGATCTCCGTGGTCAGGGTTGAAGGAAGGGAAACGGCGTTTTGTCTCGTCAATAACATGTTCTTTTTTACAATCACGTCCATATACTGCAACTACGAAACCTAAAACGTATTTCTAATATAATATGAATTAGATGCTTGTCTCATCATCTATAAATAAACTTTTCCCTTTTTCAGGTTTTCCCTACACATTTACAATTGTGATGAGAGAAATCTCTATTGTTTACAGATAATTTGCATGAACTGATGACGGGAATACAATTTACCCAAATCCACCGTTGTATAGAATTTATGTTGATCTTTAAACCCGTAATCAGTGTTCGTATGTGACGTAATATTTCGTAGCTCATATGCAATTGTGTTCGCTGCAGCCATGTTCCAGTGGTCGCCTACGGGCGAAGAGAGGACACTGTGGTCTATTGATCGAACTCTGCCTGCAGCACAGCCGCCATTCACCGTCACATAGGGATAATCTGTGCGTTAACCAAATACAATTATTACAGCTCAGCTGCACCGTCACTCGCGCTAACCAGTCATTACAGCGAGCAACCTGCAGGGTGTGTTCGAACTAGGACTCGGAGGTCACAGTTGTTGCGACCCATGAACGAAAATTCTGGTGTAGATGAAACTCGGAAAACCAATGAGCTCCTAGAACGACAAAAAACACTGTCAGCCGCCTTCTGTCAAACACGTTTTGATTCCTATTATAATTCGGAACATGAGATAAGTTTTGGTAACCAAATAATTAAAAATGCATAACAACTATATCAACTCCTAGAAACATGTGTGTACAACAGAACAAATAACTCCTCTTGACTGATTATCTAAAACTAAATTTATTAAAAACTAAGTGGCTCATTTTCCGAAACAAAATGAGTGGCCGGAGAATAGCGATTTGTTTTAAAAAACTAGACTACCCAGCATTACATTATTTATGTTCTTAGGATAATTACATCTTCAGGATAATATCAAATATTTTTACCAAGAATCGTAGTAAATTTTTCATTAATTTTTAAACGTATCCGAAACACGGAAACAAAAATAAATACAACTAAATCAAAATCATACTAAAACAAAACGTATTACCACCTAGGTTCACCTATCTCCATGGAGATGTGTTTTAGATCTTCTTGGGTTAAGTCTGGATGGAAACGGTGTAAAGTTGTGGAAGGCGGAAGAGTGATGTAGTGGTTAACATTCCTGTTATCAGAGCAGGAATTCTGGTTCGTCGTCATTTTCACCAGTCCGAAAGTTATTACATATCTTCTCCACATGTAGATACACGGAAGAATATATGCGTAGACATTCATACGAATTTCAGCGACTTTTATTAAGTCACACCTTAAGTTTCAAGACGTGCAATATACGTCGCAGAATGTACTGTAAATAAATAATAAATTTTATTGTCAAAAAACAGTACAGACTGCGTATGACCACGTGGAGGACAATAAACTAATTTACTCTCCGGAAGCAAGCAAGGGACCATCCAATCAATTCCGATCAAGGGCCCTAAGGCTGAGGCGGATTCAAAAATTTCAGCAACCGTTCCTAGATAAGATAAAAAGTTAGCTGCGAGTTATAATACTAATAGAATGTCAATATGTTTGTAATTTTAAGCAAAAAATTACATGTAAGTTATTATCGAACTATAGATTATTCTGAGTATAGTGCTTAAAAATTGAAATAACACTAAATTCACGATTTATTGTTACAATAGACCCCCCCCTAGACAAAGCCTAGAGAACCTGTATGATAAATCCGCCTCTACCCGAAGGAAAACCGGAGCAAAACCCGGGCCAGGATGGGGCTACATAATTAATGTACACAACCGTGCCAAAGTTGAGTAAACATAAAACTAGATTAATATGAGCCATACGGCAACACAACCATGCAAGAAAATAGTTTTTGAAATTGTTATTAGTTATTTAAGAAGTGCTACAGCAATGGCGTGATAAAGTACAAGACGGATTTAATTTTTATTAAAATCAGTAAATTCTTTTACAGTGTAGAAGCACTGGAGCAGGAGGTAGTTTTCAACCGCGGATTTGAAGATATTCAATTTCATAATATCTTTTATATTCTTGGGCAGGGTATTATATAGAACGATTCCCGAATGATAAGGTCCTTTTTGGCAAAGAGTGGTTGACACTCTAGGGCGATCAATATTACTACTATTGCGTGTATAGTGTTCGTGAACGAGACTGTTTCGTATAAAGAAAGGGTGGCACTTCAGTAATTCGGACTTAACAAACACGACTGTTTCATAAATATAAATGCAGGGAAGTGTTAATATATTTAATTCCTTGAATAAAGGTTTACAAGAGTTTCGGGGGTGAGATTTACAAATTATCCGAACTATCCTCTTCTGAATTCTGAAAGTTTGAATACTCTGACCGGAATTACCCCAGAAGGTAATGCCGTAACGTAAATGGGAGTACACGTTTGCAAAATATACGCAACGGGAAATACGTGGACTAACTACGTTAACTAAGTTTCGGAATGCGTAACAGAATTCGCTTAATTGGGAATTAATATTGTCAATGTGACAATTCCATTTGAGGTTGTCTTGAATATGGAGACCTAAGAATTTTGTATTTGTAACAGTTTTTAATTGTGTTCCGTTTAAAGAAAGAGAAACCTGGGGTAAAGATTTTGTGATACTATTGTGAAATGACATAGACACTGTTTTGTCAGTGTTTACAATGAGACGATTTGCATGGAACCAAGTCGAAAGGTTAGACAAAACTTTTTGAGCATTGGCGTGTTTACATAGTAAATTAGTGTCATCAGCAAAAAGAACCATTTTGCAATCTGATGTGGATGATGACATGTCGTTCACATACAGTAAAAGGAGTACTGTACATACGTCATACTTTTAAAACTCTTTGTCACCAAATAACCGGACATGCTTAAGCAAATTCTGTATAGGTGAATTTCTTATTCGAATACAGCCAAAAATAGATCGAAGTTAAGATCTACATAACCGGATCTACAAAAGTCGGAATATTGTTAGAATACTCAGTGCAGGGGAGTTCCGGGGTTAGCCCGCAAGGAGTTGCTTATTGAAACAGAGTCCTCAACAACTGATAACTATTCTGACGCTGGAAGAAGTTGTGAGAGAGTAAGAATGGAAAAATAATTCAAATCTTTTGAATTCAGAACAAAATGGATGTTCGAAAATTTACTATCGATTAAAAATCGCAGGAATTAGTACATGAAAACTTATAAATAAACTTAAAGCAGAAAATAATGAACTTAAAAAAGAATAAACATGCTAGAAATTAAGCTTGATGATGCTGAACAATATAACAAATAAAGCACAGTGGAGAAATTGGATTATCAGAAGAGCAAAATATGGATACCTAAAATTGTATTGTTGGACTTAAAATGGGAAATGTAGCGTTCTATTGAAGCTTATCTACATGGAGCGATAGCAGTTAGGAGTTGGGCCATTGTTAGTAGGTGGGCTGGTTAGCTGTGTTTGCCAACAACTTGACCCACGTGGAGGGGTTAATAGAAGTAGTCAGAAGATAGTTATTGATACTAGGAAGAGTTGGATAGAGGAAGGAAGGTTTGCTTTTCAGTAGTCACAGCTATATGAACTGGGACATTAATGTGAAAAGCTACAAATTTTCTGGCCCCATCGGATATCGAACCCGAAATGACTCGGTGATGAGTGACAACACTTCCACCTGAGTCACGGGTGGGGCTGGATACCTAAAAGGTAGCTAAATAATTATATTTTTAAAGAGGTAGTTAAATAATTTGTGATATTCTCTGGACTCAAATATAGAAAGTCAGATGTTTGCCACAAATTGCTAAAATGAGGTGGAGATCTAAGATTGGGCATCATGGCCAGATTTATGACAAGACATTTTTTTAAATCCTGGAAAGAAGGAAGATTAAGAGGACCTTCTCAACTCAGCACTAGGTTTACTGCATCAACATTACCGATCTATGTAGGGCAGTAAAGAAGAAATTGCACTTTTACGTGAAAATTCTTCGTAAAATAATATTTTGTTGAAAATTTTCTGTAGCACTGAAAACATATAACGGAAGCGCATGACATAACGACTTGGTCGCGTCAGGATTACATTGCTTGTAAAATAGTCTCGGCAACTGCATATGTGATCTACAAAAATTGTAATGGTCAGTAAGATTTTATTAGGTTAATGAGGAAAGATTATTTTAGAGAAATTAACAGTGCTAGGAATTATTCTGAAAATTTTTGTACTTTTTACCAAAATATTAGATTTTATGAGAAAATGTTGACGTGTATTTTGCGTTTATGTGATTTTTTTAATACGACCAATTTACACGGAAATATGGATCTCTGAGGCAGTTAAACAGTTAATGTTGTATGGATCCTTGCAATTTTTAAACTGTAATGAGACTGTTAGGTCGGTGGGTCTTTTGGTTTGAAAATAGATGGAGGTAATGTTTCATCCATAAATGCTGGTGATGCCATCAAGGTGAAATTTTGATATGTGTAAAATCTATCAGTAATTGAAGTACACCGTCTTCAGTACTTTCCGAAGCGTTTATTGATAGATCAGTTATAAAGTTTTTGGTTCATTGTAATATGAAAAATCCATGTTTTGTTTGTCAAGAAAATTTACTTATTTTAGAGTAAACAGAAATTGTTCATGATCACCAAGTACTTATGAGCAGTATTGACTTTAAATTGTTGAATGCGTTCTCCACAAAAAGGATCATCTTATTCATCATATGTATTTTACATCAGGAAGTAATATAGGTAACGAATCTTAAGTATGTTGTGTGAGATTATCTAAAGGGTTCTCTTTCATGTTTTGCTGATGTTACAGCATTGTATACATGATACTACCAATCTGAAAATACAAATATATTCATGAATGACGTACAAAGCAAACTAAATAAATCAATTATATGGTTCATTGTTAATAACACTCAGGAATCTCCCCTATCCTCCCTAGATCCTTTCTATTATTACCTCAAAATAATATAATGTAAAAAAATGTGTGCTTCGGTACACAAATCTTGTTCAAATAGTGAACCGACTGAGCATGACAAAAGTTTGAAGTACTTAGAATAGGGTTCGTACGCTCCTTAAAAATATTTTATTTCCGTTTTTAAGGACCCCTAAAACTCCTTTATTGTACATACAAATTACTGCTTCATAACTCCTTAAAGTTTCGCAGCCTAACGTATTATATTGTTAACGCCAAAAGGTAAGATCCTTCCTGAAAACACTTGATTTTCCTGACCTATAAATGTAACCAATTCCTGTCATATGGTTCCTTTCTGACCTATGGTTCATGACTTATGGTTGTAACCGAGAGAAGCGAAGTAAAAATGCAAACTTGGTCTACGGTTGTTTACTGACGTCACAGAAGAATTCCTGAACGGTGCTCGCTCAAGTATTTCATCATTTTCGGTTGCAGATGGTAAAAGTGAATACTAGTATTGGCTACTAGAATACAAAGATTGTTTCAAAGCTAATTTCTGCTCGTAACAAGATTAATCATGTTACGTCGAATGAAAATGGGAGACGGGACCGGGATTCGAACCCGGGATCTTGAACTTTGCGCGCTCATGCGCCAACCGACTGCGCCATCCCGTTCGCCTCTCAAGCCCGACGTAACATGATTAATCTGTTACCTGGCGGTGAGGTTCACCGCAATCTAAGAGATTTCTATGCTCGTAACAAGATGTTTGATTTAGGTAGCAGACTTGGGAGAAACAGCACTCAAAACGCATATAAAAGGTAAGTGTACTCTTTTTGTCTTTACTTTTTTTTTAAATTGTAAGTATTTGTACCCTCATGTACCAAATTCGAAAGGCAGATGTAGAGTCACCAAAACTTATGCAACTCCTAAGGAAAAGAGGAATATTTATCGTACACATGGAAATAACAGATTCAATCTGTTAGAAAGGGTAACCTCTTAGAAAAAGTAACCACTCTCTACGTTAAAACCAATATATTTGGAAATTGCAAATAGTAGACGACAGTGTGGTTAAGTTGCTGGGGTGATGCATGTTTAGTAACACTGAATTATATACCAAAAAAATAGAAACAAACACATTGTATCCACTGTAGTTTTGTTTCCGTAGCGTGTTGCGCCCGTGACCCAGCCAAGCGGTTAAAAAGGTCCATAAGTGGTTAAACAGCATTCATGTACCTTAATTGATTTTTATGTAATAATAAGCTCTACATACTTGTATAATGTGTTTGCTATGTATACTTGCTCAATTCGTGAAGGATGAAATCACAGAATCGAGTTACCTCTCCAAAATCTCTCGGTGAGGATTTTAAATGAATCTATAACTATAGCTTTTAAAAGTTTTTTTAATAAATTACCCTAACATGAGTAAACCAAAAAATATTACCATATTTTCAAGAGAAGTAAAAAGTGTCTGTTTTCCTTTTATTACAATGAAATTGAAAAAATATTTTGCATAATGAAACCGCTTTAATATGTGCGTGTGTCGAGATACGCGCGACGTAATGTAATAGCGAGCACCAAAGATAAGTCAGTGTTGGTTTGCATTAGTGTGGCGTTCAATCGACATTTCCGGTCATTTTGCAGAGGACGCTGAAAAGTGAAAAACCAAAAAAACAAAACAAAAGTCAGCGGGGTAATTAAATAAATAATTAATAAATTACGACGGTTTATGGACGATAATATTTATGTTTTCTGTGAAGAGATCATAACGTTTCGACTTGGATTAAAGTCGTCGTCAGGTGATCAGTAATAAATTATAAGAATAATCATAACAACAGGACAAATAAACATGATATAAACAGAAATATAAATACAAAATATGTTTGCAAAGAACAGAAACACAAACATTTTATAATATTGTATTATAAAAGCCAGATAGTTTTTCAGTGTCTTTTCATACAAATCCCGTGAGTATTTTTTTATAAATATCATTTCCGATTTTGCAAAAAAAAAAAATATTTTGACTTCATCTGAACATATGTAATGAAAAAATAAAAAAATTCTACTTACCGATTACATCGTAACTTGGCTTTTTTATGTTTAATTTCCCTCTACTATTTAGTTCATAACAAGAAGACTGTATATAGGAGAAGAAACTTATAGAGAGATGGTATGTACGAGCTCGTACTAAAAGCGTAGTCAGTTAGGAAGTGGAAACCCGTCATCAACGCCGTCAAACGGAGACTTTTGAACTAATTCATCTGGTTTAATAGATCCGATTGTCTCAATCCTACACGTGTATTATAACCAAGGAGTCTCGTTGATTGTAACTGTTTACATTTACAATTTCCTTACAATTAAGTTTAACCACTTCGCGGTTAAAGAGTTATACGTTCGGCGACTTTTTACAGTTTTGTGTAAATTTAAAAAGTGTCTCGCGTATGTATTTTGGACAATTGTTCGTATAGTAAAACGCACACAATTAGGAAGCAAAAAGTGACATTGTTTCGACTACCAAAGGAAAGAACCAGTATCAATAAATTTTTTGTAAAAATTTCATAATTATGGTATTGGAGTACGTAATTTCACTATACGTACAGTATATTCACAACGCCACTTATGAGTCTAACCAAGGAAGCTATACGCGTCGGACTTCGGTGCGTCGCGTCATTCGTCCTGATAAAATAGTCACCGTCTGACGGCGTTCATGACGGGTTTGCACTTCCCAACTGACGACATTTTTCGTACATATGCAACCCTATCCCCTCCTAAAGAAGTTTCTACTCCGGTATATAGTCTCCTTTGTTCGTAATATCTTAGCACATTATACATATATAATCGCGAAATATGTAAATGCCGACGTTCTCGGCTATAGAGACGAACAACGTCAACGTCTACTGGCATTGTCCTCCTCCAAAGGATTTAATATAAGGAAAGAATAGCGGAAATATTTTAGAAATAAATAGTAATGACCAATGAAAAAGTAAAAAAAAACTAGAATCCCAGTAACGAAAGAGGTGGGGTGAAGGGGATGAGTAAATTAAAAAAACCATGTCTAACGACTTACTACTGCCAATTTTAAACTTTTCAATCATTTTGTTTCTCTACGTTCTTTATCGTTTAGGCGAAGAACTGAAATGATACAAACAAATGTGAATAGATGATATTTGATAATGTATTCTCCCCGATACCTAAAATGTTCTTGGAGGAATATATCTACCTACTTGTAATTTCGTAAATATTGCTTTACTCACATTTCTGTATTAAAAATATATATATTCGTCGTAAAACATTTTTATCTAAAGAACAGTTGTGTAAAAATATATACAATCACAATTTTTACGTATGATATTCCACTCAGCAAGATTTACGTAGAATTTGAAAAATATTTACCGCTCAAAGTAAAAAGAAATGAAAGTCCCTGAGATATTTACTTTATCACGCCATTGCTGTAGTACTTTTTAAACAACTTATAACAATTTAAAAAACTATTTTCTTGCATGATTGTGTTGCCGTTTGGCTCATATTAATTTAGTTTTATGTGTACTCAACTTTGGCACGGTTGTGTACATAAATTCTGTAGCCCCATCCTGGCCCGGGTTTTTCTCCGTTTTTCCTTCTGGTAGAGGCGGATTTATCATACAGGTTCTCTAGGCTTTGTCTAGGGGCGTGTTTATTGTAACAATAAATCGTGAATTTAGTGTTATTTCAATTCTTATGATTTTTAAACACTATACTCAGAATAATCTATAGTTCGATAATAACTTGTACATGTAATTTTTTGCTTAAAATTACAAACATATTGACATTCTATTAGTATTATAACTCGCAGCTAACTTTTTATCTTATCTAGGAACTTTTGCTGAAATTTTTGAATCCGCCTCTGCCTTAGGGCCCTTGATCGGAATTGATGGGATGGTCCCTTGCTTGCTTCCGGAGAGTAAATTAGTTTTTTTTCCCTCCACGTGGTCATACGCAGTTTGTACTGTTTTTTGACAATAAATTTATTACTATTATTATTATGTTGGCATATAATCTACACACAAG
This sequence comes from Laupala kohalensis, assembly GCA_002313205.1. Lineage (NCBI taxonomy): Eukaryota > Metazoa > Arthropoda > Insecta > Orthoptera > Trigonidiidae > Laupala > Laupala kohalensis. The sequence goes on along the minus strand of NNCF01128631.1, from coordinate 7,536 downwards.
TTACATGCAATCCAAAATTGTGAAATTTGAATATTACATCTCATTCATATTTTCCCCGTGACAGAAATAGTCATAACTGCCAGTCCTTTGGCTTATTCCATTAGTTCCGTTTACCCTGCCTCACCACATTCAATGCACTAGGCAGTTGAAGCATCTACTATAACATCCCGCCGATGTCCGATTCATGGCGCTTGATTCGAACGCATGTGTTTCCTGTCGCGCGTTCCGCAGCGTTCTCCCCTGTGAACGTTGACGTCATATCCAACGACGGGCATGAAAATGTTATGATGACACATCGCGGAGGCAATCGGCTAGGCACCCTCAGTCGACACACACTGCCGGCGGGCAACCCTCTTCCCTCGCACTTCTCTCCACTCCCTCCACCACAATCCCAACCCTGTCCCGTGCACTCTTTACTCTCGTACAATCCTTCCTAACCAAACTATGTCCTCTTCCATCACCCTTCTAACATCTACTGCTTCCATTATGTCTTTACAATCGTCAAGAATATCTTGAGCTTAACTTTCTTCTCGCGACACCACGCATCTTCATATTCATCGTCTCCTGAGAAAGCTTCCGATATTAATGTCATTTTTTTTGTTATTATCTTAGGTTGAACCATCATTCGGTATCTACACGTCTTTCCTCCCCAACGGCAGTTCCTCTCGCTCGCGTTCCCCCTCATCACCACCCCCATCGCCTGCGCTTCCGCGGTGTGCTCCACCACACTCCCGCTCTATTCGCGTAATTTGATTATGCTCCTTGCTCGTTCCGTGACACTTGAGGGTGGTGCAGCGGGGGAAGGTAAACTACTTAATGGACCGCGCGCCGCGTGCCCAGGGTCTGCCAGCTGGCAACGAAGAAAAATGAGAGTCGGAAGGAAATATAAAATCATAATTGTTTCTCTCGGTCTGTTTCGACGACGTATCTTTTACGGCGTTTGCAATGAATGTAGCATCTCGGCACAAAAGCAAGATACTTTAATCTTTCGTCTTTGTTAGATATTCACAAAGGAATGAAGGTTATGTGATGATACATTCGCGGCTGACGGCGTATTCTGGAATAGCGCTTTTAGCTCCAAGCACTTCATCCCAGTTCTCAGGTTCTGTTTTGGCTTTGACTTATCTAAATGCATAAGCAGAAAAAATGAAAGTTTGGAAAGAAGCAGAAAAACTCTTTCGCGAAAACACTCTTCAGGACAGAAATTAAACTTCCTATTCTTCAAGGAACTAAAATATTTTCTGTGAAGAAACTTCCAAACGATTTCAAAGGTCCTGTGTCTATATTTTCGTTATACGTTCCCTCTTCCTCAAAAAATCGAGCAAGGTTGGGTTGTAAGTTAAAGAGATATTAAAAACATTTCTCTTGTATGAGAACGCAGTGCATTTTCCATCAATAGAGAATTCTAAGTATTATCTAATAGCAGTGTATTATATAAATGCAATGTAATAGAACATTCTGTGTATTATGGGACCAATTTTAAATGTCTAATAATACATGTAATAAAGTTAGTAGCGTTGTCCTTAGTTACAGACCTACTCAATAACTCATTCTTCAACGCAGAGAAAGCAGATTTAGAAGCTTAAAATGTTGACGGGTTGTTTTTGCGTTGTAGAGGTTCAGATTATCATATCAAAAATATCATCTCAGTTTTGAATGTATGTATTTTTAAATTGAACATGAACTGCTCATGGAATATCCTTAAAGAGAGAGAATAAATTAGTTTGTTCTGATTAAGAGTAATCCGAACTAGTTTGTCCTGACATGCGCAGGAATAATTAGTTCGACGTAGGACAAATACGTTTGTCCTGAAGTCGGATTTGTCCGTTAACATAAAGTTATTAAATAGTGAGACAATTGGCATAGCAGTATCGTACTACTTTCCCTTTACATTCTCTTACTATGAATATTTCGATCAAAATCATTAGGTTTTATTGCAGTTTTTAATGAACTCTATAATTTAATAAATGCATCATCCAAGTAGAGTTCTCATGCATTCAATGTTTAGCCTAAATTTATAATATTGTCAACATAATTTTTATGGTATCCTTTTTCAAGAAATAGCATCGTCCAACATAAACCGAATCTATTTTCAGCATATGCCATCATAATTTACTTATTTGATCTATATAACTTCATCTGCTCTTCATGATATTCCATGAAGTATAGTTTGTGCATTGTATTTGAAGGTACAGTTCAGGTTACTTTCTCCAATCCAACATGATGGGTTAACAGATAACTTCTCTCCATTGAAAGCAATCCCCTGCGAAGCTTCCTCTAATACTACCCTGATACATCACTCCGTCATTATACCAATGAATTATATGGAACTCATTTTGTTGGTAAGATTATCGTTAAACCATCGATGATTAAGAACATACTCTATGGCGAGGATATCACAATCTATCTCCATGTAAATATCACTTCCGTCTTTACTTCTCTGTAGATGATGCACAAACGTGCCTTTCTTTGGATTATTATAGCAGATTACAACGGGGAAGTTTCGTGTATATCTCGAAACACACCTCGCAAACGTATTCTCAAAAACAACGATGAGGGAAGAATTCATTCAGTGTGTAGTATCGTTTGAAATTCATTACTCTCCTTCAAATTTCTCTTTGTTTTCCATCATTCTCTAATTAACCGACATTTCCAATTTAAAATTATCCATAGATCATTTATAATCATTTAAATTGTCCCATATTGTTTGCATATTTAATTTTAAAACAACTAATTTGTTTGAGATTTCTTGATAAATTCTTCCTTATTTCGAAATTCGACAATTTCGTATCTCAGAACCTGTGATGACACTCTACTTTAAGTTGTGCCTCCTCTGTCTTGTGTTGACCTCTCCCTTCTCCTCTCCTCTTTTATCCTCTCTTTTCCTCACTTCTCTCCTCACTTCTTCTCTCCTCTCTTCTCTTATCCACTATTCTCCTCTCTTCCTCTACTTTTATCCCTAATTAACGTGTAAACAGTTATTATTCATTCCGCTTCTTGGGGTCATGATATATTATTTATTTTCTTTGAAATCTGTTAAATACTGAAATACATCAAACGAATGAGAACATTGGTTTTCTTTCTCTGAAAACACAATGCAATCTTTTGCCCAACGGAAATACTTAAACTAAGGGAGAACTTACTTTATAAACACCATTTACAGCAGAAAAAATTACCATTTGAAAGTTTTTCCATTTCACCTTTATGATCCGGATATGCTAAATATAAAATGCAATTGCCCATGAGAAAATACTGGTGGGGTAAAAAGACTGCAAACTTTGAAATGACTGGTCTCCAGAACAAAAACAGAATTTCAATTACATTTTCCGTTCCTCTCGGTGAGCACGAAATAAGCGTTCGTCTTGTTGTATGCGTTTTCAGTAACAATAATAAAAACAAATGTAAAATTTTCCGTTTGATTGATCAAACAATGGAAATACTGTCCAATTAAATTAATATATTAGTATAATACTGGTATGAAATAAGGCACTGCCAATAGTAATGACTGAAATTATCTTAAATTCTATTCCGATTTAATTAATATGGTAGTTTCAAATGACAATTAATGTCCTTTTCGTTCGTGTAATTGTATTTTTTATTGGTGCTTGATAATCTTCGTAACAGTAAATGTGTTTTGATCCATCATGCACTAATTTCCGTTCAATAATAAACACGCAGTTTTGTTCACAAAAATCGACCGTAGCGTATCATACTTATGAATGAGGTAATATTGTGAAATATAGAATGTAAGATCATTATGATGCCATTCGGTACACTCAATACACAGCATCCGGTCCTGCAAAGTGAGTTTTTGTAAAAAGTAGCTTTCGGGTAACCGGGTTTGTTTTAGTTGTAAGATCAGATGAACGTAATTTATTATGCGTTCGGATAATAAACGCTACCAGAAATTCAACAGAAATTGAATCGAAAGTTTTTTCTTGTTTTCTTGGCGTTTTTTAATATTTTTCATTTATGAATACAGGAAGTTGGCACTAAGTGATGTATACGAAACAAAAGTATTCATCGTTTTTGTCAGTTCATATACTTCTTTTGAAATTAATAGCCTCGGAACTTTTAATAAACACATCATTCTCCTCCAATGGAAGAACGGATTTGGAGTACCCGACTTGGAAGAAAGAAACGCATTCGGAATGTTTATCATTTATTTTCAATTTGGATGTTGGATGTTAAGGGAATTGTAAAAATATAAAAATATTTTTAGAAACTTTTAGAAAAATTATTTCTTTTCTAAATTAATATTATTTTTAGCAAAATATGCGAACATGATGTAAATTAGTCATAATGCGTTGAGGGAAAAAATGAAAAGAAAACAAATAAAATAATTAAATATTTCTCGTTGGCTAAATAGTTTCTTTTGTTTCGAGCGATCTTCACTCGATGTAATAGTTAATACATGCTCATATTGACTGTGTTAAGGCATACTGAATGAGTCATTAAGTGGAAGCAACAGTGATAAGTGACGATAGACAGGCAAGTTACGACTGAAACATTCTTCGTACTTTTGCACTTATTGGTCGATTTCTCGAATGCCCTCTGCAACGATATCTTCTGCAACTGCGCACATGAAATAAAAATAGATATATTTAGGCGGTGAATATTGAAATGAAACAATACATTTACTGAGTGAAGTAATGATATCCACTTACAATGTTTAAATTGACTATTGTAATGTATCCGAAATATTGCACTAAACGTGGACCAACGAGACCAGTGTGGAAACACTTGTAACTGCACGTGATACCTCCACACATATCTAAATTACTTACTGAGGACATATTCCGTAGATGTTTTGCTGCTTCTTCGAGGTACTGTGTCATTGCTGCAGTTACAACGGACGTCGGAGCGGGAAGAGTGCTCGTTCGCTCTTACTCTCTGGAAGCAATGCCACGTACATTCCCCTCCTCTCCTTCACCTCTACGCCAGTCGCCACCCCCACACGCGGCTTAGTTGTAAGTCCGCTCATTAAATAAAGCAACAAGCTGAGTGCAGCGCTCGCAGCGGAGGCCGTTTGCCGCTGCAACGATTTTTTTATGCATGAACATCACGAAAATAACGAACGCTATCCCTGAGGGCCACTTATCTATTTATAAACGCATATTGATTTCCGTCGGGGGCTATAGACGCTTCGCAACCTTTTTTTCTGTAGCCCCAAGGGCATGACATCACAGGAAAAGCGAGGTGCAGTATAAATGAAGGATATAGCGATGGATATTTCCAGAATTTTACTTTTTTTTTTGTGATGGTATGACTACTACCCTGTTAGTCTACTAACCTTTATCTTCAATAAGAGATATCTACAAATAAAGAACAATAACATGTTAATTGCCAATAAAAGGAAAACAAATAACCAGAACAAAGGATATCTCTAGGTCAGTGACCTTATCATTATCTTTCATTTTAACTTTGTACTATTTGTTTTATTATTAAAGTTAAATTTGTATAGTGATAAAGTCATAAAAGGTCTCCCAGTTGGCACTTCACATAGCTGCTTGAGAACACTGGAAGAAAAAGGTCATGTTAACAAACACATTAACCCCACATTTCACTGCTCATTGCAATTACGATGTTTGTGTGGATGCTGCATTTGCAAGCATATATTATGGAAAACTTGTACCATTGTACCTTTGAACCATATAAAGGGGTAAGTTATTGATTCGGAAATACAGGAGGGTTAATACCGTTGCAAGTATTTAACAGAACGTTTAAAAGCACTGTTGCAGGTATTTAACCAATGTAAGTATTTTTTTATGTTAAACTAGCTAAACGCGGCCACGCTTTGCTGTGTCTCAGTCTTATATGAAATGAATGGGAAAGTAAATAAAAGTATTCTAGCGAACATAGATTCATCGAAAAAACACATCATTCATCGAAAAAACACATTAAATATCCTGCCTTGCGTTGCTATGGGTATGTGGAATAAAAGAAAGGATGAAAAATCGTGTGTTTTACAAAACAAATTTAATTAAACTTAATTTAATACCACAATGTAAAATGTACACTGTTTTCAGTATTGTACACTAATTTGTACGTAATAGCGTTTTAGATATAAATATAGACAGAAGGGCAATACATTTCACTCAGAATGCTTAAAAAACCAAATAGATCAGACTTTTGAATCCTTTGGTTTTAGTTTCACTATTAGGTTCTGTGCATGAAAACAATGTTATACTCAACCTTTATATAATTTTGCTTCAACGATTCGGTCTCGTAGATTATACGTTCAATGTACTGTCCGCCTAAACAGAGTGCGTCTAGATGCACTCTGCGCCTAATGTAACGCAATAGAACTCTGATGGACACATTAGTAAGCTTCACAGTCATGCTAGTGAAGATTCACATCTACTAATTAGCAACTAATCTTCATTCTTTTTTCTGTTCTTGTAATTCAACAATAGTAACCACACTTTGCATTTTAGACCAATAACCCTCAAGAAGTGTCCTTTGAAATTTCAAATAATTTTATCGGTTACTTTACTATTATCTAAATTCTATGCCACAGATAATCCATAGAATTCAATTTATTGGGAATACAGATTATTGGGAATATATGTTATTGAGAATATAGAATATAGCATAGATTTATTGGGAAAATGAGTCTTGCGGTTAGACCAGAAAAATATTTTAAAAATTATTTCGTTACATATTTACTCTATTTCTAATTCATGATTATGATCGATTATCTTTGAATTACATTTTTTGTGGGGGAAGATTTTTATTACTTCGCAAGTCTCGATACGGAGACTTGCTTCGCAATAAGATTCCTCCTTTTCAAAATAAATATTCAAGGTTATGCAGGACAAGGTTTATTATGCAGTTTGAATGTAAACAAATGATTGAACGTAAACAGATAATTGATACCAACACACCAGGGTGACAACAACAAGGTATGAAAGTTATATGAACAGCAGTGCCTTTTACTCGTGCGACTCACGACTTTGAATAATTTGGTCGTTGTGGTTATGGAACCCGTCGCGAGGTGGCGCTTCTGGTGCGTAGTCCTGCAGTGGCGTGGCTAGATGATAGCGTTGGAGTACGTGGTTCGGTCGCTTGCCGTGAGGTGGCGCTTCCGTCCAAGCTTCTGCAAAATATCGTGAGAGGGCGTCTCGTGACCTCTGAAGACAGTTTTCTGCCGCAGATCGGGCTATTGCGCAGAGCTGGATTTCTTGGTTGAGGTTATTATCAGAGACGATGTTCACTCATCAAGAGAATCCGTCGTACTGATTTCTCAGTCGTTGCTGTTGCTATAAACTAAACTTTGACAGCTGACGACGGTTACGACGTAACACAGAGTCGAGGTTCGTCTATTGAAGCTTTCTCGAAGCTTCTTAATAAACTGACCCGAGTTCTCGAACTTTCTTTACAAATAGGCGACATACGCTTGATGGTGCATGCGGCCCGTGCGTCTCATGGAGACTTCTAATATTTACAATGTAGAGACTCTCTTGCGTCGTATGTAGAGACTCTCTTGCGGACGGTGTGTATTATTCTGGCCTTGGATCTAGAGTCTCTGAGTCC